>ML344968.1:0-59786 GCA_005239505.1 Nicotiana paniculata | reverse complement strand
TATATATATATATATATATAATTCGTAAAAATAATGCCAAACCTCTCAACCATTATACATATCGCAAGAAAACCAGCTCAAACAACCAATACTCTTTCCAAATATTCACAACACTATCTAACAACAGATCAACAAGGCCAAATAGTCATAGAAGCAATAATGAACATATAACAATTAAGATCATGATCAAATACGCGGGGAACGGGAAGGGGGTCATGTTTAACAGACAATTTGGGTGGTGCATAGATACTCGTCATCACACCTATACACCACGCCCATGTGTTTCACATAACAAACAAGTGGGGAGTCCTATTCCCTCAAGCCAAAGTTAGACCAAATACTTACCTCAATTCCGCAGGCTACTCACTGCTCAATTATTGTTTTTCCTTTTGAATTCACCTCTAACTTGCTCGAATCTAATTAAAATTAACTTAATATCATTACCTAATGCTAAAGGAACTAGCTTTATTGAAAAATATATTTTTCCTAAGTTTTCTCAAAAAAAGTGAAAACCTGACCCCGGGCCTGCTTGGTCTAAACTCGGGGTTCGAACCAAATTACGTTTATCCATTCACCCACGAACCCAAATATGCTATTAGTTTTGAAATCCGACCTTAATTTGATATAAAAATTTAATTTTTACAAAACTCCCTAATTCTACCCAAATCCTAAATTTTTACCATGAAAATTCTTTGTTTTTGCTTTAAAAGTGATGCAAAATAGTAAGGAATTGAAAGAACAAGGTTTGGAATTGATTACCTATGAATTGGGGATGAAGATTGTTAAAGAAAACTCGTTTTTAGGGCTGGAACCTCGAAAATTTGGAGAAAAAAGGGTTCTACCCGGTTTTTAAAAGATATTTACAATAGCTGGGCTGGGCAACTGTGCGATCGCGGGAAATGAGGTGCGATCCCACAGGGTAAAGGGAATTTGGGCAGTGTGTTCGCATTGGGAGGGGTGCGATCGCACAGGGTATTGACCTCTCCTCCCCCAGGCCTGACTTAAAGCTATGCGATCGCATAGCATATAGTGTGTTCGCACAGCTTGCCCGGACAGTGCTTCGCGATCGCACACATGGAGCTGCGTTCGCACAACACAAAACTTGGGACCTCTGAAGACTACACTATGCGATCGCAATCTTGCCTATACGATAGCATAGCACATAAACTTGGACACCAGAACAATGAAAACCAACAATTATTTTCAAGTGTAAAACACCCGTGGCCTATCCGAAACTCACCCGAGCCCTCGGGGTTCTAAACAAATCATGCACGCAAGTCTAAAAATATCATACGAACTTGCTCGTGCGATAAAATCATGAAAATAACATGTAAATATATGAATTAAACCTCAAAACTCATCATTTCTAACAAAAACTCTTAAAGTTCATAATTTCTCAACCGGATGTCCGAATCACGTCAAACGAACTCCGTTTTTCACCAAATTTCACAGTTAACCTTTAAATATCATAATAAAGCTGTACCGGGCTCCGAAACCAAAATACAGGCCCGATACCAATGATTTTTAGCATTATTTCTTTTTCTTAATTCATAAACATTTCAGCAAAACAATTTCTTCAAAAATTGATTTCTAAGGCTTAGGACCTCGGAATTCATTTCCGGGCACACGCCCGAGTCCCATAATTTACTACGGACCTCTCAGGATCGTCGGAACACGGATCCAGGTCCGTTCACTCAAAATGTTGACCAAAGTCAACTTTTATCAAATTTAAATTCTAAAAATCATTATTTCTCGTATTTTCACATAAAAGCTTTCCGGTTTCACGCCCGGACTGCGCACGCAAATTGAGGTATTTAATTTTATTCTTTTTATGGCTATTAAGAATGGAACGGAGTCTAATTTTATAAAATGACCCCTTGGGTTATCACATTTTGTTTGTCGCGTAGATTTCACATTTTTAAGTAACCTAGGTTGGTCTAGATCTATCCCTAATAGAGGTCCTAATACCTCAAGGTCCATAGGCAAGGGACGGGTAGTGTACACATAAGGAATGTGCTATAATCTACTAGAACGCTTAGGTAACAACTTAAAGATAGTAATTGGGTCGTAAGGAGATGATAGTCCGTGCGCTAATGCTATGAGTAACATCCCGACTTGAGGGAGTTACAAAGTATTGCATGGAATGATCCTATAGGCTAAAAAACTTAGAACCCCCCCCCCCCTATACTTCTGTTTAAAATAAATTAAATATTGTATATGTCCAAATTATTTTCTTCCCTTTTTAGACTAATTCGCTTAATTAAGTTCGGTCGGGACCCACCGTTGTGGACCTCGAGGGGTGCCTAACACCTTCCCCTCAAGGTAATGTGAGCCGTTACCCGGTCTCTGGTGATGTAAACTGGTTCTATGAGTTAATTGCTCTAGGTGCCCTAACGCACCTTAATCCATTAGGTGGCGACTCTTCCAATTCCTTACCCATCCCAAAAAGAGGAGTTATCCCAAAAAATATCGAAACCCGATTTCACGAGAAAAAGGGGGTGCGACACCAGTTAGGACCGAGTTTCCTTCATTAGAGTCTCGAGTATTGATGGTGATTTTCCTTAAGACCAAGTCCCCAACTTTGAAGTGTCAAAGATTGGTTCTTCTGTTGTAATACCTCTCGATTCGTTTCTTTTGCACGGCCATTCGAACGAGTGCCGCTTCTTGTCTTTCATCTAGTAATTCAAGGCTGGTATTCATTGCCTTGTGGTTTGATTCTTCCCTTGCATGTCAAAACATGGCACTGGGCTCTCCGACTTCGACATGTATTAAGGCTTCGAAACCATAGACTAAAGAAAATAGAGTTGCTCCGGTACTGGATTTCGATGTCGTTCGATATGCCCATAGAACCTCGGGCAATTTTTCTCTCCACTTCCCTTTGTCTTCATTTAGCCTTTTTCTTCAAGTTTTGGATAATAGTTTTATTTGTTGATTCGGCCGGTCCGTTTCCACTACGGTGATATGGCGTCAATAGTTTCCTCTTTATTTTGTGATCTTCGAGGAATTTCGTTATTTTACTGCCGATGAATTTTTTGCCATTATCATACACAATCTCCGCAGGTATCCCTAATCGACATGCAATGTAATCCCATATGAAGTCGATCACTTCTTTTTCTCTAACTTTCTCGAAGGCCTGTGCTTCAACCCATTTAGAGAAATAGTCAGTCATAAATAATATGAATTTAGCTTTACCTGGGGCCGAGGACAGAGGACCGACGATGTCCATTAACCATTTCATGAATGGCCATGGGGACAGGACCGAGTGAAGCTGTTCACCGGGTTGGTGAATCATTGGTGCAAACCTTTGACATTTGTCGCATCTTCGAACGAACTCCTTAGAGTCTTTCAACATGCTATCTTAATAGTATCATGCTCTGATGACCTTTCGAACTGGTGTCTCGATGCCATAATGGTTCCCACAAGTGCCTTCGTGGATTTCTCGCAAATCATAGCCAATATCTCCCGGCCCCAAGCATACTGCCAATGGACCATCGAACGTCCTTCTGTATAACGTTCCGTCTTTGTCAAATGTGAACCGAGCATATTTAGTTCGTAAGGTCTTTGATTCCTTAGGATCCGACAACAACTTCCCGTTCTTCAAATATTCGATGTATTTGTTCCTCCAATCCCAGGTTAAGCTTGTAGAATTGATTTTGGCATGCCCTTCCTCGATTACAGACCTCAAGAGTTAGACGACAGTCCCCGAGCTCATTTCGTCTTCATCGATCGACGATCCCAAGTTGGCAAGTGCATCAGCCTCGGTATTTTGTTCTCGAGGTACATGTTGCAGGGTCCATTCTTTGAAGCGGTGTAAGGTGACCTGCAATTTGTCTAAGTACATCTGCATCATGTCCTCTCAAACTTCGAAGGTTCCGTTTACCTGGTTAACTACCAGTAGGGAGTCACATTTAGCTTCGATAACTTTCTCTCCCAAGCTTTTAGCTAGTTCGAGACCTACAATTATAGCCTCATACTCGGCCTCGTTGTTAGTCAGTTTGGCAGTTTTAATTGATTGTCTAATAGCATTGCCCATATGCAGTTTCAAAACAATACCCAGCCCGGATCCTTTCACATTCAAGGCACCGTCCGTGAAGAGGGTCATACCCCCGATGATGTACCGATTTTAGCAAAAGTTCCTTTTCCACTTTGGGTACGAGGGTTGGAGAAAAGTCCGCCACGATGTCTGCTATATTTGAGACTTGATGGCCGTTCTGGGTTGATATTCAATATCGTACCCATCCAGTTCGACGGCCCATTTGGCCAATCAACCCGATAACTCGGGCTTGTGCAATATATTTCAAAGAGGATATGTGGTAATAACACATATAGGGTGACACTGAAATTACGATTTTAGTTTTCTAGATGCACTTATTAAAATGTAATATGAACGATAAGAACTATAAGAGTTAAGAGCGAATAAAAGAGTAGAGTGCTTTGTAATTTTCAGTAATGGTGTAAGTGGTCAGTATATATGATGATAATAATGATAATGTTTTACAAATGAACAGGGCCCCTCTTTATATAGTAGAGAAATTCTATATAAGGCATGACTCTAATTTCGGAAGTAAAATACATGATTGATACCATTAAACGTTAATGGTTCTATTGGTTCCGAGATTCTCACCGAGATAGGTGGTCGATCGCGTATGTCTCGTGATTCTGTTACTCCGGTATCGATTTAGCCCGATCTCGATCCCTTAGTCTTCATATTATCTGAGCTCGAACATGCTTCGATACCGGCTCATTCTCGAGACATACCATCGAACCCGTCGAATCAGATATGCTCGATTTTTACCGTATACAAGAAGAAAGAATAAATGAAGTAACCAGTCTTCATGCTATTAAAATACACGAAAAAAATAAAGACAAATTTGTCATTCATTATTTGAGATCCTTATTAATTCCAACCAACAACTAAAGAAAATTTCAGTAGAACAATTGTTCTTATTATGTATAGTAACATACTCCTAATTATGTTGCAAAATTTTTCTAATAGCTCCAGCTTGAGAATTGCTAATAGCAGCCTCCTCCACCTCACAAATACAATGTTCATTCTGGCAAAATGGAGTCGCGCCACGGCAAAAATCAGAGCAATCTTTAGATGTTTTGCATGGTTCACCTATGAATACCGAACCTTCCACACTCAGTAAGCCTATAAAAGTCAAATTTTTTTTTATCATAAAGTACAACAAATTTTTATATTTAAGTAAAGCTAATACAAAAATACCAAACTCATGTAAATTATAATGTCACTAGACAAATAGTACCATTTTGTAGGCCTTCTTATAGCAAAGCCAGGTTAGAAGAAATATGGTAAGTTGCAGACTAGCTCGTTTGGATCGCGTTGTCCCTTGTTTGATTATTAAATTTGGGATAACTTATCTGATGATTAAAAATAGTATCGGGATAACTTATATCCATCAGAGAGTGGAATAGTAATTTAAGGATAAGTTATTTCAGGATGAAGCAGTAAAATTGACAACCCCAGGATTAAAGCAACATACCAAACAATCAATAATAAATAATACCATATAACTAATCACAACATAATTAATTTCAATATAACAAATTCCAGCATAACTAATCGTGACATAATTTGTCTTCAAACCAAATGACCCGATAGAGTACTATTTAAACCTGGATCTAATATATATGCACTTATTATTATGAGGACACACAAGCCTTTAACTAGAACAAAATACTCTTCTAAAACATCAAATTTAATTAGTGCAAACTATAGCAAAAAACAAATAAACTTTAATATCAAACTTGGTATACTATAGGGATCATCTTGCAACCATTTGATAGATCATATCTTGAAAATAATCTTAATAAGGTTTTGATATGCCTTTGCTTAAAGAACATGAATTTTTACATAGAATCGAAACGTTAAATACAAAATATTAATTTTATGTTAAGCATACAAACATATCTGCAACTTTGATTTCCACTTGAATGAGAAATACCTATTGTGATAAGCATCACAAAAACCATGATGGACGATATCTTCCTCATTGCCATGTTGAAAAGTTGTAGAACAAATTCGTGACTTGTTGAAACTTACAAAAATACCTATCACTTTTTTTGCTATTTGTAGTTTTGAGGACCGTTCCAATTTAAAGTTAATAAAATCTGAAATGACTTTAAGGAGAATGGCAAGTAATTTGTTCACAATAATTTAAGGAAGTAAGAAATCAATTTGGTTTCCATGGTACGAACCATTTTCCTAATAGGGATGAAGCAATATCTAGTCACAGGTCCAATTATAATCACTAGCATATTTAACTTACTAAAATAAAGAAAAGGAAAAAAATAAAAAAAAGGTCAAAGTTGTGTAGACTAATGAATTTTTACTGTAACATAAGACGGACTATATGATTGTGAAAATCTCTTTTGGTCAAAATATAAGAGTTTCCTTTTGTGAAGATTTTTCAACCAAGTGTATTGTGTTTTTGAGAACTTCTACCAGTGTTTTTTGACTTCATTTTTTGTCGATAATAGTTTTAGAATACAATTTTTAATCTTAATTTCTTTTGGTTAATCAATATATATATATATATATATTATTAATTTTCCACTCAAATTAATTCTAGAAAGATAGAGTAACGTGCTGGGCTCGAGTTAACATACTTTGAAACAAATGTATTGCAGTTGATACTCTCATTTAGCTGAACCTCTATCTGGATGCAAATTTTAAGCAAGTTTTCAATTACTATCCAATGTTTCCTCAATAATGAAAGAAAATTGATTAGTAAAATTTCACGAACTAAGGTTGTGTTTGGTATTTTTTCATGATTAGTTGGCTTAAATGTTTTGGAAAATATTTTCCTTATCAACTCATTTTCCTCCAATTAAAGAAAAATATTTTTCTTATCAAGAGGAGGAAAATATTTTTTAAAACTCCTTCTCAACCTTTCCCGGCCTATTCCCCACCCTCACCAACCCACCCTCCCCCCCACATTGTTACATCCCGTACCTTAGCATTAGGATGTGCCGTAGTAAATCCACATGAGTTCGAAGGGATTATGTCTATTAGGAGATTATAGAGGGTTTAAGATATTATTATTATGAGACCTTATAAGTTTACAACCTTGATACCATTAGATATTATGTTAGTGTGGTATTTTCTTTTAAGTAAAGTATTTTAGTAAAATTTTATAAGTATAATTTTGGATAACTATCATTATTACTATTTTCGGATATGATAAATTATACACCTAATATGAGAAAGTTTATGAGATTTTTTTTTTATTGTAAAGATAAAAATTATTTTTTTCACAAAAAAAGGAGGTTATCTTTTTACCATTTTAAGAATTAAGCGTACGAAAATGTATAATCTTTATATGAGATTAGGAAATTAGAAGTTGAGAAAATACATGTATTGTTACATGGAGGTTTTAATAAAATAATAGTGTTGTATTGATTTTATCTGGTACCACATGACCACGATAGTAGTGTATATATAAAGTGCGTTAAAAGTGGGTTGTATTTTAAGTAATTTGAGATAATTCTTAATTATGCAGGTAATTGGTTACCAGATAGCGGGATATTACCTAATTACTAATGAGTTTGGATAAAGACTAAGATCCCCACCCACCCCCACCTGCAGCAATATTAGCTCCAAGTTGTGACTCTTAAAGTCACACATCAAGGTGGTAAAACTTGGTAAGATTTGTGGCCAAGTCATTAAATTAGTGGGGCCTATTAACTAACCCTTTTAAAAAATTCATTTGAAATTGCTAAACTTCATTTTTGGATACTAAAGATTACAGATGAGACTCCAAAAATATTTCATTTGAAATTCCAATATGACAACTCTAACATTTCATGTCAAAAATACCAAATGCTATCCCTGTATTGATCCCATTTTGGCCTCTACTCTGTCGTTTCCACATTTATCAAATTGGCAACGACATACATAGGATTTTGACACTTACCTATTGTTAGAACTCAGCTAGTACCATATTTGGGTTTGAGATGATTGAATAAAAGAAAGTTTTATATAAACTTAAACTTAAGATGGAATGTAAATCTTCAGAGATGCTTTGTTATATCTAGTTTAAATGAGGAGTTATTACTGACACAAAAAAAAGAAATCAAAGCAAGAGCTATTACTTGAAGATGGAGCAGTTTGTCAAAAAAACTGGTTTAGCCTTTTATACATCGCAAGTTCCTGAAAATATGGTAGGCAACTTAGTAATGTGATGTTTCTGCTTCAACAAGAATTCAAGCAAGAATATCACATGCATTTTCCCCTAATCCAAGTATGTTAAGGCTATCCCTTCTTTCTTTTTGGCATGATCCAAATTATATAGAAGAAACGAGCAAACGCACAATTTTCATAAACGACTCTATTCATAGAGATACTAGGGGTCTCTGTGTTCTTGATTCCCCAAGTGACATATTATTATATCTTCTGTTCATGGATCTCCGAATAATACGCAATTGATAAAGTTTATCCAAAAGAATATTGAGATTATTAACATATTTTCATTGCATTCATTTACATGCACATTGATCCGTGACCAGATGGCATTATATATGCGTATATATGTATATTATATGTATATGGGATGCGAAAAAATGTTACGGTGTTATATACGCACCACCACCTGATCAGCTGGTATACGTTGATGATTTGCCCACAATGGCCGAGATGATATGATGGGATGCCCTCAGAGGCTTGATGATATTATGTAAGTACAGACTTATGCATTACATGACATTTATATGCATATGCATGACATTATAAATATTTCATGATTTACAGAGCTATCCAGACTTACATGTTGAATCCTTTACTCCATGTTTTTCCATGTCCTTTATATACTGATTTACATGCCTTACATACTCGGTACATTATTCGTACTGACGTTTTTTTGTTGGGGACGCTGCATTCATGCCTGCAGGTAAAGATAATCAGTTTGACGAGCCCTCATAATAGATAAAATTGACATTCTACGAAGGATCAGTAAGACTCCACCTCATTCGGAGTGCAGCCGAGTCTATGAGTCATCGTGTCCGAGTTTTGCTATAGACTTA
Organism: Nicotiana paniculata; assembly: GCA_005239505.1. Lineage (NCBI taxonomy): Eukaryota > Viridiplantae > Streptophyta > Magnoliopsida > Solanales > Solanaceae > Nicotiana > Nicotiana paniculata. The sequence goes on along the minus strand of ML344968.1, from coordinate 50,744 downwards.
TGGGTAGGTCAGTACCCTGTCCCATTTTATGTCAAATAATCTTAGAGGCTTTGTAGACAAAGGTTAATTTTGTATAGTATGTCAGAGGCCTTGCCGGTCCATATGTATTCATGTTTTAAAAACGATAGTTTATTGATACAGTGTTGCCCACTTATAGTTATGCATTACGAGTTGTGGCCATGTTGGCCCATGATAGGCAAAAGGAATGAGTCCAGCTAACTCGACCTATGTATGTTCTAGTTTTGGTCGAACGATCATGAGTTACAGAGTGGTTTTCTCGGGCCAGCACGACACCGGATGCTAGCCACGCCTCCTCAGGTTCGGGGGGTAACAAAGTGGTATCAGAGCAGGTCGTGTCCTAGGGAGTCTACAAAGCCGTGCCTAGTAGAGTCTCACTTATGGTTATGTTGCGCGCCACATTTATAAATGAGAGGCTATAGGGCATTTAGGAAATGTTACCCTTCTTTTATTTCCAGATCGTGCCATAGAGCTAAGTCGTAAGAAGTCAGTATAAAATTTCCACCGAATTTTGTATGCACTAGAGGTGCTATCACAATAGAGCTTTAAGGCGTAGATGTGATTTCTACTTATGTGGAAGGGAAGTTATGGAAGAAACAGAAGATACGATGCAAGATAAGTAAGATAAAGGTGAAGAAGATACGAGATACTCAAGTACAAAAGGTTGTGAATAGTCCAGAGCTCAGATAGAGGTTGGGTTTTAGTTTAGTATACAGAGGAGACCCTAGCGAAAGTTTTGAAAATCTCAAAAAGTTAACATTCGAGGAAGAATGTTTCTAATGGAGGGAAGGATGTTACATCCCGTACCTTAGCATTAGGATGTGTCGTAGTACATCCACATGAGTTGGAAGGGATTATGTCTATTAGGAGGTTATAGAGAGTTTAAGATATTATTATTATGAGACCCTGAAAGTTTACAACCTTGATACCATTAGATATTATGTTAGTGTGATATTTTCTTTTAAGTGAAGTATTTTATTAAAAATTTTATAAGTATAATTTTGGATAGTTACCATTATTACTATTTTCAGATATGATAAATTATACACCTAATATGAGAAAGTTTATGAGATTTTCTTTATTGTAAAGATAGAAATTATTTTTTTCACAAATAAAAGGAGTTTATCTTTTTACCATTTTAAGAATTAAGCGTACGAAAATTTGTTCTCGTTATATGAGATTAGGAAAATTAGAAGTTGAGAAAATATATGTATTGTTACATGGAGGTTTTAATAAAATAATAGTGTGTGTATTGATCTTATATGGTACCACATGACCATGATAGTAGGGTATATATAAAGTGCGTTAAAATTATGTAGTATTTTAAATAATTTGAGATAATTCTTAATTATGCGGGTAATTGGTTAATTACCGGGTAGCGGGATATTACATAATTAGTAATGAGTTTAGATAAATATTAAGATCCCCACCCCACCCCACCCCTCCGTGGAAGCAAGATTAGCTCCAAATTATGACTCGTAAAGTCACATTATATCAAGGTGGAAAAACTTGGTAAGATTTGCAGCAACCATGGGAACCGTTGAGGAGGTCTTCAGTTTCCGTGGTTGGGTAGAAAAATTTTTGTTGATCGCTCCAATGGAAGAACGTTCTTGGAAGTACCTCTCGGCGAGGTTTGGTTGGAAAGTGAAAACCCTATTTCCTTTCTTTCTCCTTTTAAGCTTTTCTAATCCTTTTTATTTGTTAGGATTTCCCACTCGTGGGGTCTCTGCTATTGCTGTATCTGCTTCGAAACTTTCTTTGGCCAAGGCCCAAGAAATTATTGTGAACTCCTCTTCATCAAAAAGGAAAGCAAGTGGGTCTCGAACCTTGGAAGAGCAGGAGGAAGGTTCGCTGATTCGGAGGTCACGGAGAATAAAGGTCGTGTCTGATGACGAATCTGCTCCAGTTACTAATCCACCTTCCGTGCCTGAGTCAGAGCATTCCGCTCATGAAGATGCAACTCCTTCCTCTGCCAATGAATCAAATGAACAATTATTCCACCAAGGCTTTGGCATAGTTTCAAAGGAGGCACCTCCTGCTATTTTTCCTCCATCTACTCTAGTGGAACTTTCGTCTGCCGTACCTGTTGTTGTTTCTGCTCCCCCCGCCTATTCCATTCGTGGCTCCTTCATCTTCCCCTACTTTCGTTCCTTCTATTGTCGAAGTAGGATCTTCCAGTATTGGGGAGATGAAGCAAATTATGATAGAGGTTCCTGCGGGAGGCAACCTCTTAAAGATATCAGGCCAGGCGAATGTGTGGTTGAAGCCTCTGATAGGCCCGATTGAGAAGTCTAAGTTGGAAAGTCATAGCTCCTTAACTTGGATGAACGAGATTGTACACTCGTCCTTAGGTTTCCTTTATATATTTCCCTTTTTTATATCATTTACCGTATCTAACTTCTCTTTTTGTGCAGATCAATCTTATTGGTACAAAATTGATGAAAAGGATCGTTCATACGGAGCAATTAGCGAATGACTATCATACCGAGGCTGATAACTAGAAGGGGAAATTCGAGAGTCTTCAACTTGATATGGAGGCAGTACAGGAGGAGAGGTGTACCTCGGAGCAGCAAATCAGATTAATTGCAGCGGAATTGGCCTTCGAGAAGGCTTCATCAAGTCAAGCAGGCAAGGATAAGAACATCCTGAAGTCTTCCTTTGTGGAGCAGCTTACCCATGATACTGAAGAGATAAGAAGCTTGAAGTATTTGTTGGACCAGAAGGAGGCTTATGCTGGTGAACTTGTGCAATCACTTACTCAGACCCAAGAGGACCTCCGTGAATCTTCAAACACGATTCAATTTCTAGAAAGATCTATTGCCCCTTTGCAGGCTTCTTATGATGTTGTCGTGGTTGAAAGAGATGAGCTGAGAGCAGATATTGAACAATGGGATAAAGATTACGAGGCTCTTGAGGATAAGCCAACTGTTGATGTGAGTTGGGCTTATTTGAATGCCCGGCTTGACACATTGACGAAAATGGGCCAAGAAAATTTTGACTTAGAAGCTGAAATTGCCAAAACCAAGGAGATGACTGAAAAGTCTCGGCAAAATCAAAAATTTTCATCACCTGAAGTTGAAGTTTCAATGGGCGATGAGATCATGCCTGGTGAAGCTGCTGCCTAAGCCTCGCCATCTCAAGCAGCTCCTCCTACTGATGAAGATAATCCCCCAGTGTCTAGTAAAAGTGTTTATCAACCCCTCTTTTTTTTTTCTTTTGGAACAATTGGTGGTTACCCCCGGTCCCATTTGGGGGTGAATTTTGGTTTAGTAAGTCCCCAGTGACAACTTAGGGGCAACTTTGTACGAACAAATTTGGTTTAAACTAAGTTAATACTTAGTTTTTACCATTATATAATATTAATATTTACATTTCTTAGCATGACTTGTGCTTTTTCGAGTTTTCGTTTTACTCTTAAGTGTTTGCATGCTTTACGTTCGGGTTTTTGTTTTACCCCTTAGTATTTAATTTTGCATTAAAAAATGCTTCAATAATTCATGTCTTTTTTAAATAAGCACGATTTATAAAAGATGGCCCTTTTATGAACAACACTTAATGAAGAACACCTCTCAACTTCATAATGGTGTAAACATACAAAAGAGAGATAAGAATTCACATGTTTTTTCCAAATAATGTTTTGCAGAAAGTCTTTATGTTATTCGAACTTTTGTAACATTTTACATGTGTTTGAGCATCGTCTATGACTCTTTCGTAACTGTTTTCTTTTACAACAGGTTTTGAATAAACACGGGGGTATGAATTTCTACCCGCAACTAAATTCTACCTTTAACCTAAGCATTCGTTTACATTCACGAGTATGTTCTTTGTAGGTTTCTGAATCAGGCTTTGTGTTTTTGTCTTTGGCTCTTTGATTCTGCTCATAACTTTTGATTTGTTGGTAAAAATGGATCTTCAGGCTTGACTTTGACTCTTTTTATAGTCTTTTTTGCCTCTTCCATACTGTATAGTCCCCTCAATTGTTTGAACTTTGAAGAATTAAATCTCGAGCACTTGACTATTCCTTTCTTGTGGTCCTTTTCTTGAAAAGAAAAAACATACGGGACTCGAAGGTATATAGTTTGATGACTGCTTAACCCTTTGAAATGTCCATACGGGACTAGGTTTGACGTGTTTCGGCATCGTTTGTAGATTTTGAAGAAATGCTAAGTTCTTAGGCTTGAATTCATGTTTAATTCTTGTTTTCGATGTTATTTGATGTGGTTTGAAGGCTCAACTAAGTCCGAATGATGTTACAGAACTGGTTGGTAGGTTTGTTTAAGGTCTTGAGGACCTCGAGTGTGTTTCAGATGCTCAACGAGAAGAATTTTGGACTTAGGCAATTTTCTGGTGTGCTGAGCCTGTCATTTTCGCACCTGTGGATGTTGGACCGCAGGTGCGGCGCCGCAGAAATGGCTTGGTAATCGCAAAAGTGGATTTAGAACAAGGCCAGGGACTACAGATGCATCCCCAACCCATATTAGTTGTTTTTGCACCTGCGATGCCTTTTCTGCAGGTGTGGCCCATGAGCCACAGATGCGGAAATCGCTGGGCAGATATAGGAGTTTCGAGGGTTTGATATTTCATAACACAAAAATCGATTTGGAGCTCGATAGGAGACGATTTCTCGAGGGTTTTTGAAGAAAATCATTGGGTAACAAATTCTAACTCTCTTTTGATCATAATAAAATAATCTATTGTTATTTTCATCGTCTAATTAAGGAATTGAAGGTAAAAGTTTGAAGATGGGGGAAAAAGTTCCCAATTGAAAACCCGATATTTGAGTGAGATTTTGATAATTTTTGTTCGAGTGTTCTCGTTAGTGAACGAGTGTTCATAATTTGTAAATTCTACCCGATTTCGAGGAGTGGGCCCGGGGGACTTTTTGGGGCGATTTTCCTAATTTCGTGTTTTAGCTTCGAATTAATTAGTTAGGCTAGTTACTTATAGCTATATTTACATTATGCAATATATTTGAATAGATTGGGACCATTCGGAGTTGGATACTCGTGGCAAGAGCGTGATTTCAAGTTGATTTGAGCGGTTGAGGTAAGTGACTTGCCTAACCTTGTGTTGGGGACTTCTCCTTAGGACGTTTGATATTATTTGATGTGTGGGCGTCGTATACGTGAAGTGACGAGTACGTACACGGGCCATTATTGCAAAAATCTCATTTTTTTCTTCTTAAATCATAAATTGTCTTTCTCCTATTGAAAAGCATGTCTACGTATCTAATTGTCTATTTGATATTCTGTGCACCATGTTTAGTTAGGTTAATGCTTTTACTTATCTGTGATTATATGAACTATATAAATTTGATGTCATACCTGTCATTTTATCTTGCATCGCATATTTATTTGGGACTACGGACGCATTCCGGGAGATTCCCCTGTACATAATATTCTTTTTGGGACTACAGATGTATTTCGGGAGATTTCCCTATACTGGATATTTAAATTGGGACTACGGACGTATTCCAGGAGATCCCCCAGCACTGCATATTTAGTTTGGGACTACGGACGTATTCCGGGAGATCCCCCTTTACTGCATAATCATCTGGAACTACGGGACAGTATCCCGGGAGATCCCACCTTGTGTTTACCTTGTTCTTAGCCGATGGCTCCCTTACCTGTTAAGTTTTCAAGCATTTTATTTTACTGCTACCGTAGAATTTACTTATCTCTTTTACCGTTTTAAATTGATTATACTTAGTCCAATAGGGCCTTAACCTGACCTCGTCATTACTTGACCGGGCTTAGGCTTAGCACTTACTGGGTACCAATGCGGTGTACTCATGCCCTTCCTGCACATGTTTTTGTGTGCAGATCCAAGCACGAGCTATCAGCCTCACGGATAGTATTTGATGCTGATTCTAGGAGACTACAAGGTATTTCTGCCACATCTGCAGAATCCTCAGAGTCCCTTTCTACTCCATCGTTTAGAGTCTTTTATGTACTTCCAGACTTGTTTAGAGCTATAGTAGTTATTAGAAGCTTGTGACTTTGTGACATTCCGGGTCTTTGGGAGAATATTTTGTATGAGTCGAGCGGCACTGTTTTTTCTATTTTAGATTATTTCCTTATTTTCCTTATTTCTTGTGTTTTTATTAAAGTTTTTTCCCCTTAATATTAGGCTTACCTAGTCGTAGAGACTAGGTGCCATCACGATACCTTTCGGAGGGAAAATTGGGTCGTGACTGTTGAGGAGCCGATGGTCATTCTGGACAGGAAAGTTAGAAAGTTAAGGTCGAAGAACATTTCTTTAGTGGAGGGGTCATCCTCAGGTATGTCTCTATACTCGTTTAAGGACGAACATTTGTTTTAAGAGGGGAGGATATAACAAGTCGGCCGGTCCTTTTGAGAGTATTAGCCCGAAACCCCTAATTATTTCTCCCTCTTTTTCATTTTTGTGGTTACATGACTTGCCGGGAGGATTTGTTTTTGGTTTCGGAGTGAAATGGGACACAAAGTCCCTAATTGGGAGTTTATGTTCTAGGAATTTGGCTGTAGTTTGAATTGTGTGAAGACGACTCCAGAATGGAGTTTCAACGGTTCCAATAGCTCCGTATGGTGATTTTGATCTTAGGAGCGTGTTCAGATGTTGAATTGGAGGTCCATAAGTCATTTTGGTGTCAGTTGGAGAATTTTATGATTTTTAGAAGTTTGACTGGGAGTGGAATTTTTTGATATCATATTCGGATTCTGATTCTGGAAGTTGGAGTAGGTCCGTAATGTCAATTATGACTTGTGTTCAAAACTTTAGGTCAATCGGACTTGATTTGATAGGTTTTGACATCAGATGTAGAAATTTGAAGTTCTAAAGTTCAATAATCTTGAATTGGGGCGCGACTCGTGGTTTTAGCATTGTTTGATATGATTTGAAGGCTAGACTAAGTTTGTATTGTGTTTTAGGACTTTTGGGTAGGTTTGGTTGAACTACCGGGGGCCTCGGGTGGTTTCGGATGGTTAATGGATCAAGTTTAAATTTAACGAATGGCTTAAGTGCACCAGTTCTAGTGCAATCGCACCTGCACGAGTTTGACCGCAAGTGCGGGTTTGCAGAAGTGTGAGGCCAAGCGAAGAAGCAGAATTGAAGGGGGTGGTCAATGGTCGCAGGTGCGATGTCAAGTCCACAAAAGCGAAGCCGGTTCTGCGGAAGGATGATCGCAAAAACGGAGAATGGATGAACTGAGCTAGCAAGGGTTTCCGCAGAAGCGGATGAGTGGGCGCAGAAGCGCTTCCATAGATGCGGATGGTTGTGCACATATTGATATTTGGGAGTTTAAGTGAGATCCGCAGATGCATAGATTTCACTGCAAAAGTGGAATTTGGACCGCAAAAGCGGAAAATGCTGGCAGTGTTTAAAACCGAAGGGTTTCGTGATTTCTCTCATTTTGGAATTTGCAAACTCGGTCTAAGGCGATTTTTGAGAGGATTTTCAAGGGATTTCTTGAGGTAATCCACTTTTGGACATTTTTATTCAATAATCTTGTTTCCCGATTAAATTTCCCACCTATTTTGTGTGTATTTAAGGTGGAATTTGGGAGTTTGAGGCTATGGAGTTGGAGAGTTTAATTTGGGGATTTGAGTGTCGATCTGGTGTTTGATTTTGGTAAGTTTGGTATGGTTGGACTTGTGGTTGGATGTATTTTCATATTTTATGACTTTTACCCGATTCCTAGACATGGGCCCGGGGGTCGATTTTTTGGGGCGATTTTTCAGTTTTTTGCTAATTTCGTAGTTTCATTATTTAAATTAGTTTCTCAAAGTCATATTTATGGTATGTAATTGTATTGGCTAGATTTTAGCTGATTAGAGTTGGAAATTCGAGGGAAAGTCATTCTATTTCACTGATTGAGCGATATTTGAGGTAAATGACTTGTCTAACCTTTTATGGGGAAAATTCTCCTTAGGATTTGGTACTATTATGGTATTTATAATGTGTGAAGGCCGTGTATGTGAGGTGATGAGTGCGTACTCGGGAGAAATGTTGAAATTTTTTTTATTTGCTGAATAGTTCCTTTTTATTTCTTTAATTGAATACTCTAGCATGTGTAGTCATCATGCTTAGCCTAATATCACATGTCTACGTGTCTTATCTCTTACTTGCAATTTGTGCAACATTCTTAGTTGAATTACCTTTTTTCTTTGATTTCGTGTTCATTTAACTGTAAAATTCCTTGTTGTAATTTCATTGTTCCATTTATTATGTGTTGTTTTCGTGACTTTTGGTGAGATAACCGTGTGTTGAGGCACGGGGTTTCTGTCGTGCCATTCTGAGATATTTACTTTTGGGACGATAATGCGATACTTCGGGAGCGTCCCTGTTGCATATTTACTTTTGGGACTACGAGACGGTACCTCGGGAGCGTCCTATTACATATTTACTTTTGGGACTACGAGGTGGTACCTCGGGAGTGCCCCTGTTGTTTACCTCTATTTGTTGTATTGTTGTGGTTATTGTTGTTGTTCCTCAACTTGCAAGATTGTACTTCCTTACGTTTTGTAATTGTCTATTAGATTCCGTGTTGTTATCTTCCGTGAATTTTTATTATTTTACATCTCTGCCACTTCATTATAGTACTATATCTTCTGCCTCGTTTCCTATTATTTCCAGTAGGGCACTGACCTGACCTCGTCACTAGTCTGTCGGGTTTAGGCTTGGCACTTACTAGGTACCATTGTGGTGTACTCATGCTACTCATGTGCACATCTTTTTGTGCAGATCCAGGTTCTTCCTACCAGGCTAGATACTAGTGAGATAGCTCGTACGTGGAGACTTCAAGGTACATATGCCACCGTCCGCAGACCTAGGAGTCCCCCTCTATCCTTATTATGTTGTTTCTTATTCTCCTTAGACTTTGATGGATAAATACACTTAGTATTTTTCTTTAGAGCTTGTGACTTAATTCTACCGGGTTTTGGAAGTTGTAATTATTTGATTCGCATTTTTTATGTAGTTCAGTTGTTGTTTCAGATTTATATTCTGTTATTTCACAAAATTATTAGACTTACCTAGTATCTAAGACTAGGTGCTATCACGACATCCTAAGGAGAGAAACTGGGATCGTGACATAATGTTGGTAAAATAGTTAAAAGAAAACAGTTAGTTACCCATATTATCCATTATAAAATAGGTTGGATAATGAACTTTTTAAAAATAGGTCAAATATGGATATGAACCATAGTATTCACTTAGAAAATGGATAACCAATGGATAACTAAAATTGGTGGTTCCTAAAGTGTGGGAGACTAGGAATACCGAAAAGTGATCATACTCAAGAAGTCATGGATAATATGGATATCCATATTAGCCGCGAGTTAACTTATTTTTTATCCGTATTAAATATGTGTATGGCAGGATAATTTAATCGTTTTTGCATTACTCAATTTTTACCCGCCTATATCCGACCCGATCCGCGCGTTTACCTTCCCTAGATACATGTAATAACAGAGGTTTGACTGAATCTCCTTCATCAGAAAAATTATACTGTAGAAATTGAAAAAAAGTATGATTCTTAAAATATGTTTATAATTGTTGAATCCTTTAATTTGACTCCCACAAGTGAAATTTGAAGAGGATAATGTACTTATATATTTTACTCTTATCTTGAGCCGGTAGAGTGACTGTTTTCGATAAATCCCATGCTCATGTCAAGCGTAATCGCAAAAACACCGATGAAGAGTTAGTCTTTGATCAATATATAACCTTTGGAAAGATGCGAAAAATTTGATATTGAAGAGAAATCTTTTCTATCCAGAAATTGAAATTGAAGAGAAATTTTCATTATTTCCAACCTGATTTTTAAAGTGTATCCACAAATTCAATTACCTTTTCATTTAATTTTTTGGATTATTATATCAGATTTTCACTTTCTAAATCTAGAATCAAAAGCATAAATTGATGAACTATAATAATGTACGTAAGAAGTTAAGTCATGCCAACAAAAAAAAAGAGAAAAGAATAAAAGAAGTAATTTGTCTTCATACGACTAAAATACACGAAAAATAGATAAAATTTTCAATCATTATTTTGGAATCTTTATTATTTTCAGCAACTAAAGAAAATATCAATAGACCAATTATTCCTGTGTATAATTACATAGTCTTAATTATTCTGTAAAAGTTTTCTAATAGCTCCAGTTGGAGAAATGCTAATAGCCTCCTCCTCCATATCGCAACTGCAATGTCCATTCTGGCAAAAGGGGATTGCGCCATGACCGCAAGAATTAAAGCAATCCCTAAATGTTGTGCATGGTTCACCAAACAAGACCGAACCTTCCACACTCTGCAAGCCTATAAACAAATATTAATCAAATTTTTGTCATAAAGTATTACAAAATTTATGTTTAAGTAGAAAAACACAAAAGTAGTAAAATGCGTGTAAAACAAGTGTTTATAATACAACTTTTTGGGCCGGTTTAGAAAAAAAATTTATAAGTTGCTCAATCTCAAACTATTTTGGATTTGCTTTATTAATTATATACTTGAAACTCCAAAAATTAAATTAATTTTTATTATGAAATACTTTTATGTTAAGAATTCAATTTCTTATTTAGGCATACAAACATATATAAAATTAGAATTTTCATTTGATGAGAAAGTAAAAGAGGGAGAAATATATACCTATTGTGATAAGGATCAAACAAACCATGGAAAATAAAGTGATGGATGCCTTCCTCATAGCCATATTGAAAATTGAAAAGTGTGCAACAAACTTTTGATGAGTTATAACTTGTATAAATACCTATCACTTTTCTTGCTATATATAGTTCTCAGAATTACAATTTAAGGTAAGCAATCTGAAATAAATTTGAGAAGAATGACAACTACTTTATTTATGATAGATTGAGGAAGTTAGAAATTAATTTGATTTCCATAAGGTTACACCCACTTTCCTGGTAGTAATGCAGCAAAATTTAGTAATGAAGATTTAACCCAAATAGTCGTTCATCTAATTTTTTAAACTTAAAATAACCGGCGGATGTATAATATATGAATAATTTATGTACAATATATGTATAACTATGTATAATTAATGTATACTATATGTATACCGGCTGCAAAAAATAAACATTAAATCTGACCGACTATTTATGCAACAATCCCTTTAATAATAGGTCCAACTATAATCATAATAGGTCCAACTTACCAAAACAAAGAAAAGCAAAAAAAAAAAAAAAATCCAAAATTATTTAGTTAATTAAATATAAAAATAAAAATAAACAAAAAAATTATTTATTTTAAATATTTTTCTTCTTACCAAATACGCCTTTAGAATCACATCCACATTTTAAACAAAGAAGTGCTCTCACATAACTAATTGTTGGTATATAAGAAGGTTAGACCAAAATTAAAATTTTTAAAAATTGAGGGACCACAATTGTAATTTTTCTATTTTCCTTATGTCACTCTAGAGGAGCCTAGACTCAACAAAAAAAACAACTGAAACCCCTCTCCCTAAAATACATTGATTTTCATAGCAACATTTCTTCGAGACAAACCTGTAAGTATTACGTATTCACTTTCCTTGTTTTAGATTTTGGGCTACCATTAAATTCTCAATTTTTATTGAAAATTAACAGCTCGATTGATCTTTGTACGAGGATTTCTTGAATCTTAGTTATATTGGATCTGAATAAGATTGCAATGAAGAAATTTTGAAGTTGGGTTTTTAGATTTAGGTCTTTATGTGATTTCACTCATCAGACCTGGCCCTAATGCAGGATTCTTGATTCTTCTGTTTTGGGGTTTCTCTATATTCAATTTTTCTGTGGATTTAGTATTGTATTTGATTAATTTTACATATTCCCAGAAGGAAGAAAAAAAAAAGAGAAATAAACAAGACAAAGTTGTGTCCTTGTAAGCATTTTAGCAATAAAGTTGAGGAAGGAATTGTGAGTAGCTCAGGTTTCTTCAAATGGGGAAACCTTTATTTTATGAGATATTGGAAAAGCCAGCAACGAGTTGTGTAATTGGAATATGCAGTGCAATTTGGTTCTATATTCAGAAATCAAATATTGGTTATTCACATGTTGGTATGAGTTATGAAACTGCTGTGGAAGGTCATCATTGGAGGATAATAACATCAGCTTTTTCGCATATTAGTGTGCTTCATCTTGTTTTTAATATGAGTGCACTTTGGAGTCTTGGAGTTGTTGAACAACTGGGACATATAGGTCTTGGAGTAGAGTATTATCTTCATTATACATTGGTCTTGGTTCTTCTTTCGGGCATGCTTGTCGTGGCAATGTATCATATTTTGATTCAGAAATTTAAGCTTGAGTATTTTCGGAGAGTTACTGCTGTTGGATATTCTTGTGTGGTGTTTGGGTGGATGACGATTCTTTCGGTCAAGCAACCGTCATCAAAACTGAATCTTTTTGGTTTTCTTTCACTTCCCATTAGTTTTGCGCCATTTGAGTCACTCATATTTACTTCTATTATTGTTCCTCAAGCGAGTTTTCTTGGGCATTTATCGGGAATTATTGTTGGTTATGCTGTTGGTTGGGGTCTGATACATGGGATGAACAATTACTGGGCGGTTACACTGCTGGGATGGACTGTGGTTGTGTTTGTTTTCAGTTTGAAAAAGTCTGCTACATTTGATTTGAACTTTCTTGAGATTGAACCTGTCACCGATCCCTCTTTGCCTTCTGTACGGTTTCTTGCAGCTGGAAATGGTAGAACTTTACAGATGAGTACATTAGCAGATACTGGCGCCAATCTTGTATAGCTTTCACTGCTTACTTGGGGATTACAATGTATTTATTAGTATTGGGATTTTGAAGGATATCTGGTTTACCTGCCCAGTAATCTCAACAATTGTCATTTAGACGACAATATGTTCATTGATTCTGGAAACACTCGTCTGTTTAGGTAGCCATTGTCATGTTTAAGTGTGTTGGACAAAGCTGTTATTAATATATTTATAGATGCACCATAGTATTCCACTTAACACTAAATTTTTGTGGTTAGTTGCTTTAGCCATTGTGTTCCATCCATGCATGCATTCCAATTCTTTGTTAAATGATTTGGGAGGATGACATTTGCAAATATCAAAAGAATTTCTGTTGTCTGTTTTTTAGGCTATGTAATGAACAATTATATTTACTGCTGTCAATTTCTGTCCATTATAATGCTTATTTTATGTCAGAGTAGATTCATGGATTTTGCTTATACTGTCAAAGCCTTTGTTGCGCGGACTCTCCAAAATGCTGCGGTACCCGTATCGGATCCTCCAAAAATGCACTACTTTTGGAGGATCCAACGTGCACACATTTTTGGAGAGTCTGAGCAGCATAGGCTTAGTTGCTTATTCTGTGCTTTGTGCTACAGCCCCATACCCATTACTCTCCCATGAATGAAACAGAAAGCAAAGAAAACATGGAGACATCCAATACCTAGTCAAGAAAAGAGTCTTCTGTTAAGGATGAAGATAGCCTTCAAAGAGAAAAAAGGACTGCTTCAACTATCTAAGTTTTGTTTATGAATGAAATTTAGCCCTTTGGGAAGTTTCCGGAAACCGCAAAAGAGATTTATTTGTCAATCTTGTCCTTGAGAAAGCCTAATATGCAATTTCTTATAAAGTTTTACCTATTAAAACTTTTGACCAGTGCTTGCCTCAGAATATAGAAGATGTGCAGAAAACTCTTTTGAAATGTAATTGGTTGCTAACTTAATCGGTTAACTTTTCATTCTTTCCTTGGACTGTTTTAGTGATATACTTTAATACCTAGACCATTCTCCTAGTCCAGTCTCTTGAATAATTTCTTAGCTTTGTTAATGGGATGTAAGCTTAAATTTTATCTCATGGAGTATATGTTTTCCTGTTTAATCTTTATTATTAGCTAGTTTTGGGTCAGGGAGTATCCTTGTACCTTCATTGAGCAGAATAAGTTGGAACTTTTTTTCTTATATTTTTTGGAAAATCATAAATTTCCAATATTTGGAAGTTTCCCCCATATTAGGTTGTTTTGGGTCAGGTAATATCATTTACTTTCATTTAGCAGGCGAGGCAAGGGGGTCTCCATCTCTAGTAAGATTGTGTCCAATATCTGGTAATCTGACCCTTACTTCCTCTGGTGATTGACTCGTATTATCCTTTGCTTCATTACAGATAGTCATTTCCTCGTTCCTTTAGTTTTTTGAAACTGTTTTTCTTAGATTTTCTGGAAGATCATAAATTTGCAATCTTTGACCTTTCACCCTGGCTTCACTGTATTTCTACATGGGAACTGCTGATGCAGAATTCATTTATTAATCAGACTTCGTTTTAAGCCGCCAACCACTGTTGTCAAAGGTGCGCTTACCGCGCGCTTAAGCCCTAAATGTTGAGCGCTTCGCCTTGCTTTGTGGGCGTGTTAATGCCGCATCATGGTTCAAAGGCATATATTTCCTTGCCTATGAGTGTAATACTGAAACGGCGACACTAAACAACTGATATTTCACGCTATCATAATTTTTTTCAATTTCTTGGTCCATATATTTGTTATTCATGCCTATAATTATTGGTTTTCGACTACATATACATGTTTTTTACTTTTTCTCTCATTGCGCCTTTTTTTCATTAAAGTCCATGCTTTAGTTGCGCTCTGCGCTTAAAGCCACAACCGTTTGAGTTTTTTTGCGCTATTCGCCTTTGATAACACTGCCGCCAGCAGAAGCATTTTGAATTGAACTTTTAGTTTTCTTTGCAAAATCATGGAGCTTCTGGCTGTGCAAGTCTAAGGGGTGAGCTTTCTGCCTTTTGAATCATGTAAAATTTGGTTTGTCCTCATGAGAGTATTTAATGTATTTGGTTTCTCTTTTTGCTTTTCTTCTTCTCCTTTTGTCTTTATTTATTTCTTCTGGCAAATATAGTTGTTCTATCCCAACATTTTCAATAAAAGAACATATTTCCTTGCATCAAACAATACGGGATTGCTGAAGAGAAAAAAGAATGGAAAAGAAACAACGTATAACCATTCAAACCCCTTCAAATTAGTAACCTATTGTTACCATGCAATCGATATAAACAAACAAAAATTAATATCAAGAATACAAGTGAATGAGCAGCTGGTGAAGAAGTGGATTTTCAGAAAGAAATGAGAAAATGGCGGAGGCCAATACAGCCGAAGAATGTTACTGCAGTTCCGTGTCGCTGAATATGCCCCAGAGCTGCATGCATATGTTTGTAGTATATAATTCTACTGCCACAAATATTGGTTTGCCATCACAAGCACCAAGAGACCAATAGTAAGATTCCTCAAACCTGAAGCCATAGAACCTTTCAAGAAATTCGACGAATTTACAATGTGGAGGTCTGCAGTGTTCATATATTAAGAAATGTATATCAGTATATGCAGTAAGAATATGGCAGATATTTGATGCATATAACTTGAGTAACAGCCTTCATCTCAAACATCCAAACAAGAATACAAGGAGGGAACTGTCTAATTAAGAACACAAAGAGAGCAAGGGATATATTGCAAGGAAAATGACAATGTTATCTTCATTGGAAAGAGGACATGATCCGAGAGAAAACCAGCAACAATACACGAGCTCCATATGCATGTTTAAACAATGAAATTAAAAACAAATTTTTTCTGAGAGAAAATGTAACATGATGCTGCGTTAACATATTTATAAGAATAACATTTGCAAATTATAACATTTTCTGTGGATTTTAGATGCAGCATATGTTGGAAGAGTGACACTTGAAGGATAGCCAACACTGTAATAGGCAGAAAAGCCTAGTACATATACCTATTCATGATTGAACTCATTGTTTATGTCCTTAATTAGAAGTCATTGCAAAAAAGATATGCCAGTTACTACAACCATTGGCACTATACATAAGGGAAGCATCTCAATTGTGCGGTGTGAAAGGAAGCAGAGAAGAGAAAAATAAGATACGTAAAATCTACTCTGGATGCATTACTGGTCAGAGGAATTCATTTTGGACATGATTTCAAAAACCATGATCAAAAGAGTTTAAAGCTTCATAGATAACATCAACTTAAGAATCCACACTTCAGAGAAACTTTTCTTAAATATATTGCTATGGATGGAAGAAACAATCAGAGGAAATCCAGAACAAAGGGAAACTAGTAACAATTTTACTCAAAGAAATCATAACTACCATTCAAGAAGCTTTAACTCGCTGAAGGAAAATTCTCAGGAAGAGGAAGAATTGGGAACTTTATATACAATGAAATTAAACCAAAAATCTTTTGCGTGATATTCTCTTTGTGCTTTATTTTTGCTAACCCGAGGTAGGATGTAAAAGAAAACCTAGTAGACCAATTTTTAGTGTTGAAAAAATAGATCAAACCATGATTTGCCAAACTCTTAGCAGTTGCCATGCTTAGCAATGTAATAAAGGTATTATCTTACCATGGTAAATTTTATACAAAGGAAAAGATGAGCTCGGAATTCAGAAATTTAGCCATGAAACAGGCGCTAACATTTTTTGTTTTTGGGGTGGTGGTGGTTGGGGGGAGGGGGGTGGGTTGCTCGTAACGTAGTCAAAATTTAAAATAGAAAAAGTAAAACTAAAATGAGGAAAGAAAAATCCTGTTTTTCTACGTCAGGTATTTGATAAAGCGTCCTTAAAGTCTGAAATGACTTACCATTTTTTTGTATCTTCTTCGAACATCCCACTATCAACAGCCCCCTCTACATGTGATGAGCTGGTGCTACCATCTTGAGTATCTGTCTGAACACGGTGGGAGAAACTGTGCCCAAACGAACCTTGAAGAGAAAGAAGGCGGCAACTCTCCCATGTTTCCATCAGATGGCTTCAACTGGTCTTGCTGAAGTGGTTTTCAGCTCTGAAAATCTTACAGCTCCTAAAATCTGTTCTGGTAGTTCTGGTTGAGCTTGACTCTCAATAAGGAAAGCTAAATCAACAGTAAGAGTTGATAGATAATTAAATGCGAGATGAACAATTGCATTTGCTATCACAGAAGATCCGATATCAATATCTACTTCTATGAAGTCGTCTGCTATACAGTAGTTGCAAGTCAGCGCACGACCAATTACGCATATAGCTTGCTCCCCAACTGCCTTTCTTACAATCCAAGGTCCTTTAACAATATTTGCTATCAATTTAAGCCTTCTAGTTCTAAATGCATCATCCCCTTTCAAGAACTGCTCCATTAAAGACCCTTCGGGGACAGGCTCAAGACCCACAAAATATGCAACGGCACTATAATTTTCCTTACTAGGAACTTGCAAGTTGAAAACCCAAATAAAGGGCTTGTGACCAGTTGGATTTTCCTCTTGAAGAGCCCTCCTGATACGGTGTGCTGGACTATTCAGGAGACCAGAAATCTTTTTGGGACCTTTAATCCAGTCAAAACCAAGAGGTTTTAGAAGAAATTCCCCCCCACGAACTTTAACCTTTGTTGCAAAGTATTCTGGACCTCTTACCATGAAACCGGTCCCCGGTGGAGAAGCCCAACCATTTGAGCAGTCATCTGGGTCCAGAAGGGGAACGGCACCTTCTGATTTTACCCTCTTTATCCATTCAGGTTCATCATCACCATCAAGATTGGCCATATGCAATGAAAACTATCTGTACCGCACCACCTTAGTTTATGATTAGAGGATTTTATTACCAGGATGTAGAATCGATATACCAGAAACAGTACTTCAAAGCTTCTAGAATGTAAAAAGCTGGAGAACAGCTTCCCTCAAACTTAGAGTTCTCAATAACAAATTCAAAAAGAGTGAACAATATAACAGATAAGTGGCATTATGAACAGAAGATGTACAAGAGATAGGCCATGCCAAAACTGTGGCAAAAATAGACGATCAATGTGCATGTTCTACTCATGCACTTATTTGACATATCCCTCTGCATCATCTTACTGTTTTCTAGCCCTAAAGGCTCGAGTTATGAGACAGCCAGTGATTATAGGCTATTCGCCAAACATAATACTAGTATTTACAGTCCCTTTACATTTCATAAACTGACATCTTTCTGATGAAATTGCTGTTTCTTTCCACAACCAAATTCTGAATATGCTGACTCGCGTATCTTGAACAACTGCAAAATGATAAACCTTGCTATGTCACCGCTATAGCTTATACCTTTCAGTTTTAGAGTACGTTAACTTTATAACCTATCAGGAAGCAATAGTTGCAAAACTGGGACATCTTTTTCTTGTCGTCGGAACACTCTAAACTACACTATTTACCTGAGGAGTAAGAATCAGTGTCGCTGGTGTACCCACGCACAAAACAACTATACACTGATTTGAGTCCTCCCTTTAACATCTTTACTCTCATGGGTCTAGATACGATCACCTAAATCCAGTTTTTACTAGTATTCTGATGCCTAATCATTTTCCTAATAGTCATGCTTTTACCCTTATCTCAGTTCAACTTTCTGTAGATTAGTCCTTCCATTAAGAAACACATTCTTACCTGGCACATTCTTGATAAGAAAGGTTTTAGGAGGTTTCACTGTCAAACTGCGGTCACACATTGATCTTGACTGCCAGAGACAGGGATGCAAGTTCATAGAAAAAGGCTTCAATGTGCCTTCATAATTTGTTAATATATGATCTTAACTAGTTCACAGTGTCATTCACTAGTTGGCTTGCATGCTTGCAGTCTAGGAGAATTGCAGTCTGTTACAAGCCGCTTCTTTCCATTTCAAATCATTCAATACAAAGGTGCTCTTTAAAGCTACCCTGATAAAAATCAATATACTTGTATATGTGCCCAATAAGGTTAGCCAGATTCGGGCTCATCGAAAGCAGTTTCTATCCAAATCTCTTTCTTCCTTAGTTTCCACCCTTCCATCTGTTTTTCAGGCTTCTTTTAGTTGGCCATGGCTTCACTGGCTGAAGTGATACGTGGGCTCAAAAGTAGAAGTCATTCTCTTTAATAACGACAAAAATAGGACCAAGATTTATATAGTTGAAAGAGATTCATGAAGAACTATGAAAAATACAACACAGAGGCACCTTCATACAACCCTAAACTTGCTTATTACATCTTAATCAATTGCATAATCTTACCACCAAAAAAAGGAATAAGTGATCAAAATTCCAACACCATAAGACTAATGGTATCTTCTTATTTTCACAATCTATAAGTTACTATTTTCTCAACTTAACTTGGCGCGTATAAGCCATTTAGGAAACATGTGAACCTAAAGTGAGTTCGTTTTCCTAAGATGGGTGACCTTCTGGAATGTCCTTGCAACACATTCCTCACTTTTTCAAAAGTTCTATTAGTTGAAAGAAAAGGAATCCATTTTGAAACTTCATCCAACAGAGACAGATTTCCTTATCCAATTTACGTCTTTCAGTACCACACTCTCCAAGAATGTAATTAGTGAAATTTCAAATAGTACCACTACCGATGGAGCTGGCTGTTGGAGCAGAGATCTAAGGATATTCTTTTTTTTTCTTATCGGTGCAAAGATTTAAGGATATTGCAGAAAGTTACCCTTATAAAAAATATTAACTTTACATTATCTAGGGCTTATATTCTATAAACATGTCTATGTACAAGATCATATCTTTATCCTTGCAATAATATACCCTTCTAAAAATTAGTCTGGATCTTAGAAATACAAATTTGTTATTTAGATAAAGAAAATAAGAGAACTTGCATATAGTATATAGCTATAACATGAATTCAATGATTCAATTATCTTAATTTTCCAAGAAATACCCACAACATATAGCATTCTGACCAAGCTCATGAACCTATTAGATGCACACTTCATCTAATTCAACGAATAAATTTTCTAAAATCCCAATTCTCCTGTTATGTTTCCCAATTACATTCCTACATATTACCTGTCAGTTGCATTTCTAAAAGTACCAAATAACCAAATACTACAAGAAATGATTAATATAAATAACTCAGAGCTAAAAGAAGTATGAGTTAAACTAAGAACATAACTGGGGTTTGGGTGGGGGGGGGGAGGGGGAGAAGATTAATGAAATTGAAAAAAAAAACATACCCTGAAAGAATTTGATCAGGTGTTCTGTTTGTAGAGTGATCGCGCAAATGGAATTGTCAATATGGAGGAGAAAAACTCCAAAAAAAAAGAAAGAAATACAGAAGAAATTAAATTTGTCCGGTTGTGGGAATTTTAAATTATTTCAGGAAAAGAACAAAAAGTGACTCTTCTCTTCAAGATGATTGGAGGTGAAAGAAGTGACAGAGAAGATGCAGATTCTAGTGTAGAGGACTCTCTTTCCTTTTCAATTTATTTACTTTTTTTGTCTTTTGACATTTAAAATTATTTTGCTTAATACAAAGCTTGAGTATTTTGGAAGTTATATCGTTTTTTGTTGACTACGATTTTCTTACGCTTTTTAAATATTTTAAATTATTATGATCATTTACACTTTTCATGTAATTTTTAAATTTCAATTTTATTATAAGAGATTTAATAATATATATTTAATTCACACCAAAAAAATATTACTACTTTATGTGGTTTATCCTTCGCACTTTGAACTCCTTCACATAAATTGATTTGAGACAGAGAGTACCAACTTTTATCTTTCGACTAAATGCTAAAATCTACCAATCTACCACTCACGCGACATAAGTGGATGCCTCTATTTTATTACTTTTTTCTATAAAAGCTTTAGTAGGCGTGCCGAAAAAAAATTCTAAGCGAAAATACTATTTGAAATTTAGAGTTGTGTTTGCACATAAATTTTAGTTTAAAATATTTTTGAAGTTTTGTGAGTAATTTGAGTGAAAATTTTAAAAAAGCAACTTTTTGGAGTTTTATAAACAAATGCTGATTTCGAAAAAAAGTGAAATTTTTTTGAAAAAAAATATGTCCAAACGGGCTCTTATTAACGAAAACCATTTCTTTAGGCAAGAACTCCTTTGTGGTTTGTTTTACTCTTAAAAAGGTAAATGTTATTCCGGTTGTAGAAGTTATAAAAAAGCAGCATTCACTTGCTCAGGTGAGTTAGCCAAACATAGTCTTGAAGAGGAGAGGACATGGAGACATAAGTTGTATTCATGCAAGAGGGAAGCAACAGTCTGAAATGTGAATCAAAACATGAAAAGTATAATTCAGAATTTGAAAAGGTTACTTCATAGGCAAACATTGGAAATTAGTTCCACCCTGCAATTTTTCTCAAAGTGATAACAGATTCAGAACATAACAGACAGTTATAAGAACAAACCAACAGGTATCCTCAATGATCGCGAGGAGCGTAAACATGCCACAAATATAATTAGTAGTAATATGTGAACACTGACACTATGAGAGAAATGCTGTAAATTACTTGATGTCTTGAAAAAGACCACCACAAAAAATATTGGTAATATATGAAGAAAATCATGTCGAGCACAATGAGTTGCCATAGAATGGGACTTGCACAATTTTCAACTAAAAAGTCAATGACCCTACAATATAGTACTAAAATGCATATGAAGCTAACCAACCTAATTAAGAGTAATAAGCTGAGCTACATGAAACAAACATGATGCTTTTGAAACATAGACTTTGAGCTAGATGAAAACACATGATGATTCTGAAAAAATAGACCAACTCTAAACCCTCTGGCCAACAATGCCTGTGTGTTTTTCAATCCTTTGATATAGCACTAGTATCAGAAGCATTGTCATTTTGAGGAGATGACAGTGAACGTCTCGAATTCACATCTCCTGCTTGGTGCAGTTGTTCTTGCAGTTGTTGCTGGTGTTGCAACTGTTGCTGCTGCTGAAGCTGGTGGAGCTGATGTTGCTGAAACTGGTGTTGTTGCTTATGAGAATGTATCTGGAGCTGCTGAAGCTGTTGCGCAGCCAACAACGTATGCATCGCATGGTTGTTAGAGTAAAATTGCTGATTGCCTCCGAAGGATGTCGGGAAGTTCATCATAGGTCCGCCATTTGCAATGCCTTGTCCGGTTAGCACTTTCAGATGCTGTATCTCCTCCTTTAGAGCGTCATTCAATGCTATATATAGAAAATAAAGAGAAAAAATCAGAGCAGAATATTAGAAACCCTCCAGACTTGTAGCACATCCGGCACTAGGAACTCAAGACATCAACCTCTTCCAAAGGTGTAAATTGTCAGACTTGTAAAAGATGCACATTGAACAAGATGAAGAGCTCGTAGAGTAATTTTGACAAAAATTCTAGAGAAACATCTTGTGGCAATTTATGCGTACTGCAGATTAGCAAGGAATTAAACTAACAAAAATCTGCTAAGGTCTGAAAGTTGCAAGCAGAACAAAGGACAGCAGGCAAAATGGTGTGATCCTTCAAATCTTCTGTTTATGAAGGTAACGATTATATTGAATATTGGTCTTCTATAGTTTTTCACTTAAACTTTTAGCCATTCAATTTTTCTGTTTCTGGCCTTTCCCCCCTTTTGGAAAGGAGAGGGTGGTACACATGAAGGAGTAGCTCAACTGAGAAGTGAATTAAGACAAATATCATTAGAAGGAAATCTCCCATCACATTCACATGCCAAAAGTCGCGCGATACGATTTCACCCAAGTTGCAAGATGAATCAGTTATTCAGGAAATCCTGTTTAAGGAATTTACAGATACAGAAAAGTTGCTTAGCTACTAATCTTAGAGAAGTGTTTTCCAACGCTTATGTTTCTCAGTAGTAAGTATAATAAATTTCATTTCATCATCCACATAGGGTTGCATCCGGTATCTGGCTGAAGAAGTTGGAAAAAAGCTGAAGAGATCATGGAGATGAAATTATTTTCAGAGAGAGACAAGGAAATTTTTGTTAGGCAAGTGCTCTAATCAGCCTAGTATGATCTCTTACTGAGTACAAGGAAATAAGGTCCTGTTGAGTTCAATGTTGTTAAGGGCGTTACAAGGTGATTCATAGCCTGTTGGTGTCTTCTAACCTATCCATTTTATAATGGATGAAACAGAGTATTACCTAATTCATGGGCGGCACCCATCATGAGACTAAATATATGAGTTTCTCAATATTTACTTGGCAACCAGGTCCTATTAAAAAATATGTTTAGCCTTGTAAGGTAATATGTGGTATGTTGGTTTCTGTACAACAGGATCACAATTACTAGTATTTTTACCAAAACATCAATACTACACCGGATGTGAAAGTGATGAAGTAAATCAAAACTAATTTCACTTTCTTCTCAACTCACGGAAAAAGTTTCAGAAATCAACAATAGCCTAAACCCAACCAGACCTTAATTTGCATTTGACCGATAATCCCCTTTTGAATCAGCTTGAATGGTCAAACTAAATATATTCAAGAATACCAATGAAGAAATGGCAACCACTATCCAGACAGATGAAAAGACAATGTCTAATGGGGAAAATATTACTGAAGTCATGTTCAGATTCTTACCATCTTGCAAGTGCACCTGTTGTTCCATTGTTTGTAAACGCAGTTTAAGTTCACTGTTTTCAGCAGTCAGACCATTTGTATCCCTCTGTTTCATGTGGAGACAAAAGAAGACATCTCAGAATCCATAATCTTATAATACACGTAGAGAAAAAGTTAAAGATACATATATCTGTACATTTCTACAAATGCAAGCAGATGCTGCAGACACTAGACCAAGCACTTATCTACAAGCATCACTTCAATTACACCCAAACCCGTGTTCGACAACAGAAAGCAAACACAAATAAAAAGAGGACCAGAAACAAACAATTACAGGGCAGTGAGAGCAACTGATACGCACCTGCAATAGGGTCAACTGAGCAGACAAAGTAGTTGTTTCTGTTTGCAAAGTCTGCACTTTTCTCTCAAGCTCTGCTATATACCTCATTTTCCTCTCCTTTGATCTTGCAGCTGACTGCCTGTTGGCCCAAATCCTGTTGCACAGCATAAACAAAGACAATGATGAGACAGAATACAACTGGAGATTTGTTTAAGTGAAACGAACAGTTCGACTGGGACAACCAAACTAAGCTTAGAATACTGAGCCATCCCATGATCCCGTCTCTTTTCTCTAATCTTAGTGACACGGTTACCCTATAAAGAAAAAAATTCTATGGCATTTGTCTTTATATTAGCCCTATAAAGAGGATATACACCTCTCACACTTCACATGGTTTCTGTTGTCTGCTTCAAACTCCCTGGAGGGACCCACTGTTTTGATCTTACATATTCTCTCTCTTTCCCAGCCTCCCTCCAATGGACAAACAAGTCCAAATTTCCTAGAAGGCAGGGGAGGGGCAGTGCCAGTGTGCCCTCCTCACCAACAATGGAGGCCAACTTTAGCTAATTTAGAGGAGTCAAGAAAGCTGGATTTTGGTTCTTAGAGGTAGATTTCTACACACCATAAATGAAATCCAACTTCTGGGGAGACCTCTTCTGTAGGCTCAAGGAGAGCATGAGAGAACAAGAAATAGAACAGAAATGTTCTGGGGCGTGTGAGGCACTTGTTGACAGGAAATAGAACAGAAATGTTCTGGGGAGTGTGAGGCACTTGTTAACACAGTTATGCTAGAGGGCCAGAAGGGCCTTGTCTCTCTGTACTCTTTTATTTTCCTTTCTAACAACTTTCATCATTTCACCATCTTCTTTAGCCATTGAAGAGAAAAACTTGATAGAAGAGACCATAGGCAAACTTTCGAAGTTCGATGACAAAAAAAAAAAAAAAAAGATTGAGGAGAAAGTGCTAAGCAACATATAGATAAAATGCCTCACCACCAATGGGATAAATGATTATCTTCAGAACAGTGTTTTTGAGAGCGCCGAAGCACAAAAAAGTGACAGGGCCCTGCTTAGCTTAAAGCGTCAAGCGAGAAGCGGGGCGCTCCCTTCATTGAAGTGAAGTGCAATTTTTTAAGAAATACCAAAATAAAGCAAGAGAGAGAGAGAGAGAGAGAGAGAGTGTGTGTGTGTGTGTGTGTTTCAATTTATAATTGTAGACAAAGAAAAAAATTCAGAAACATCTATTGTAACTCAAAAAAGGTTATTGAAAAAATGGATTGAAACAAAGAAATATGCAGCTTGGGATTAAATTAACAAACTGAAAATGGTAAATTCTATTAAATTAGCAAACTGGAAAAAATGAAGAAAGACAAAAAAAATACAAAAGCTGAATAAGAAGAAATAAGAGAAGAAGAAAAAAGGGAAAAAGAAAAGCTTGAAGAAGAAAGAATGGAGAAAAAAGAGCTGCCAGCGAAAACTACACAGCAGCGAAAAACCTTACCAGCGAAGAAGAAATAAGAAGAAAATTACGGATGAAAAAATTTGATCCCTAGGTTGAAGTCTGATGAACACATGAGGTTGCCTCTATGTGTATAATGCTCTTCAGCTTTTCTTTTCTTTTTTTTTTCAAAAAAAAAAAAAATACAAGTCCCAGCTTTCTTTTTTCTTCCAACTAAGTCCCTTTTCTAAAAAACAGAGAAGACGCTATCATTTCAGCCTCACTTGAGGCTTCAGACTATGAAGCAGTCGCTTCATTAACCTCGCCTCGCTTCACACCCTTGTCACACCCTTGAAGCGCTTCAGCCTTGCTTCGCTTGCGCTCGTGCTCGCTTTTTACAATGCTGCTTCACACGGAGCAGGCATTTGCAAAACAGCACTGTAGCATTAAATGTAAAACTTCTTTCAAAAACATATTCAGGAGGCTCATAGTTTAGGGCCCTCCCTCCCTAGTCTGCCCCTAAACCTCCACGTAAAGATTTCATTACAAGCAAGACCATGTACCAGAAATGAAAAATGCAATGGTATAGCCAAGCTAAAGTAACGTGAAACAGACTGCAAACTTAAATGAGCAACAACATTTCCATCTAAAGTCTTACCGCTTGGCACGTTTTGGATCAACAAGAGCGAGTTCAGCAAGCTTCGCTGCAGACGTTGCTTTCTTAGTTTCAAGTGGAGATGCCTCATCTACACTTGACATAAGCATCTCCGGCTTGATTGTAGTTGAACCATCCATGGACTGGCTATGCTGATGTCTAACCCTTGGCTTCGCGCTAACAGTGGGGCCCAAATTATCTGACCCTGAAACTGCTGAAGCCATTGCTGGAATTTGCAATGAACCTGAAGCTGCAGCTGCCGAAGAAGAAGACTCACCCACTTGAAAATCAGAAGACACAGATGAAGAATTAAACTTATCCATGTCAAGGTACATTGAGAGGAAGTCCTCCTCAGTCTCATCTGATAGAGACGGTCCATCCAGTCCACCAACAACACCAAGATCACTATCAAAGCTAATATCATCAGGAAGAGTAAGAATCTCCGAGTGGGCACGCCGATGACCAAATTTCTTAGGCGGGTTATCAGGCATTCGGCTTATATCATGACTAAATCGGCTAGAATCAGCCGACAAACCATGACCAAAATGACCTGATTCTGAAGCATTTCCAGGTCCTAATGGAGGTAAATTAGCTAATCCAGATTGTTCCAACTTTGCATTGGAACTACCCCCAGGAGGTGAAAACAATGAGTATCTCCCGAATGGAGGCAATGAACCTACTGTATGGCTTGAAGACTTATCCTTATCCATATAAGTTCTCCCAGTCCACACAGTATATATTATAAAACCTACCCTTCAGGTTAATGATCTTCAAATGCTAAAATATCACAGAGCCAAAAAATCCAAATTTTACACATACAATCCAGACCGAACAACCTTGATAACAGAAACGCAAAAATCAACAGGTAATAATTCGTTGTTCGCTTAAAGCAAGAACCTTCTCACACTAAGTTGTTTTTTTCTGCATCTAAAATCCTGAGGAATTCAAATTCTACCAAAACTTAGCTATAACAGGATATGAAACCCCTTGCTGAGACCCTGTCGATTTCACAAATACTGAGCAAAATTATCTCAGATCAAATTCCTCTGTAAAATGCAACCTGGAAAATGGGGGGGAAAAATGAGCAAACCCCACAACATCTTTGATACAAAGAGGGAATTTTTATTATCAGAATCTTAGATTCAAGAAAAAAACACAAACCCGGAATTCAAAGATCAAAGAAATTTGAAACCTTAAGAACCCTTTTGAAGAATTTAACACACACAAAAAAGGACAAAATGCAGAGCACCAAAATGAAAGAGATACGCAGTAAAGAAAACGAAAAAAGAAAGATTACAAATTTATTTTTAAAAAGAAAGAGAAATTCTTACTACACGGTTTCGATTAGATCTCCAGAAAAAGGGAAAATCTGAAAGGGCAAACAGAATCAAGCAGCTTTGCACATTGGGAATAAATCAAATGCTAGAGAGAAAAAGAGAATGTGAAAGGAAAAAGCTTTGGAGAGAGGATAAAGAATGCAGAGAAGGCAGAATCGGTGGAAGGAAAGTGCAAATTTGTAATTATAATAATGCTTACGGACATGCTATAAATTCGGACAGGGATTCATAATCATATCCGGACATGTTCGGACATGGGCACCTTATTCTTTTGGAATCATTGCACTTTTGATCCCTCAGTTATTGATGAATTAGTTAATTTTGGTCCTTGCAATATAAGCATGTTTTATCTTGAATTGATTGCCTTTACATATGCTATATGTTATATTTGAATGTTTTTAGAATTACATTAACCTCAAATATGGAGTAATCAAAAAATATTTAATAATTTAACAGATTAATTTTCTAAAGATTCATAAGTATAAGAATCAGAAGTACACGTCATATAAATTACGGTTTGAAGTTTAATCGGACAACAATCATTGTGAGACTGGTGAGATTTCAACTCATATATTGTCAGTGGTGAATGTTATTTAACAACGACGACAACGACGATCCAGTAAAATTCCACTACTGGGGTCTGGAAAGGATAGTGTGTACGCAGACATACCCTTACCCCGAGTAGAGAGGTTGTTTCCGCTCGGCTCAAGAAGACAAAAAGAGACAATATCAGCACAATAGAAATCATAGGGAAAATAACATCATGAAAGTGAGAAAGTAGATGCAAAGCAAAAGCGATAGACAGTACATGAGCCGGCACTATAGAAAACGAAACGAAAGAGAAGTAATACGCAACATTGCCACTAACTGACTCCGACAAAAACTACCAGTCTAGCCTCACAAAGGTATGAAGTAAGGAAAGACTTAACTACCTCCTAACAACGCGAAAATAATAAGAATATAAAGAATGATAAAATCCATATATTCACCAATTGCTTATAGTATTGCTATCCGAGATGGCTAAAAACGGTGTCTGAATCGATAACGACACAAGTTTCTGAATTATTCCACAGTATTCCTTGCAAAATTTTAAAAACGACTCAAAGTTGCACTTTTTTAGGATTAATGCTCAATCAGTAATATTCATAAAGATAGGGTGGCAAGAAACAATACTGCTAACAAGTAGAGTGTATGATATGCTTTCAAGTTGCGGTTAAACATCATTTTTGGTATCCAGTAGGGAGATTTGTTGCTTTGATTGAACTTATCTAGACATTTGGTAACTGTAAAGTTTCACTTGTCATTTTTATAGCCAGTTCATGCTTGATGCACTTTTAAATTTATCCGACATAACAAAGACAGAGAGCTCTAAAATTAGATTCTAAGCAACTTATAGTCATTTGGCTTATATGGTTTTTACAGCATTCTAGCCTAAAATGCAAAATGTGTTAGACGTGTAAAACCAAAGCAGCACTTCATGGCAGATTGACACAGTAACCGAGAATAGTCAGCCAGGAAAGAGCGAGAGTTTGGCGTTACATGTTATATCCTTTTCAACAATACAGTATAGTCAAAAATAATTTTCTGCACAAAAAGGAACATAACATTAAACCAAAGAAGCACTCAAACAATATCACAACCTGAAGGGGAAAAAAGCTAAATCCCCTGTGAGAAAAGAAAAAAGACCACACATTAATAACAAAGAGTAGGATAGTGCTTATTCACTATAGACAACTGCATAACTTAAAAGAAGCCATGTCTCTCCCTCTCAAATTCTGAACATTCCTCGGCGACTTGCTGAGAGCTTAACGACAACTTCCACTCCTGACCCAGAAGGAAAAGAGACGAAAGCATTCCCTTTGACTGAGTTCCATCAGAAGATATACTCCGGAACCAACAGGGGAAATCTTGCAACCTCTGCTTCAAACGCACTACCTTTTGGATCTGCTAATCTGCAGAGAAAGAAATACAAACATGTTTTACTAGCCAGCCAAGAGCAAAAGTTATCCAACTCTTCCAAATCACTAAAGTACTCTATAAAGCAAAAGCCATCGCAAAGTAACAATTGATTGAATGCAAAAAGTAAATATGAAGTGATAAAATTGACAAATTATTGGACTGACATTTCCTGTTCCTTCCTAAATTCAGATGTAAACCAACCTGCGCATCTACAAAATGGAGCTTAGACATTCCATATACCTGTATAATTATGCACCTAGTCTTTGGGTAGAACTCAATGAAGAAGTACAATAAAAACTCTGTTGTCTTCATCTATTATTTATTCATTAAATCATTGTGACCAAGTTTTTTGAGGCAGAAAACAGCAGATCCGGTTTTCCTAGTTCAAATCTGACTACTGCCTTCAGTCAAATGAAAAAACAAATTGCCACATTCTCTTATTTTCTTCTGTTATAAAATATAACTATTAGACGACTATATCATATGGGACATTCTCTTTTGAGAGTGAAATCTCACCACATAAAAGAATGGACAAACTCTTGTTGCACTGGAATAAAAAGCCTTAAATATCTTTTTTTTCCTAAATATCTTTTTTTTCCTTTTATAACTATAGTGTCTGGACCAGCTTGTGCGCACCTCGACTAATTTCACAAGATAACTGCTACCTCCCACTAGCAAGAGGTAATAGGTAACTCTATCCACCAACGCTTGAATAGATGGGAAGAAATGTTTTTGTCTGCGCTAGAATTTTAACATGAGACCTCACGTTCTCAACCCACTAATATCTTTTCTTTGTTTTTTTGATAAGTATCAACCCACTAATATCTTGTTCAACTAATCATATCTGTCCAGCTCGGACGCTCTCTGACTATGTCAAAAGAATGGCTTTGCCCTACCACTTAAAAGCCTACCAAATGCTCACCTGATTATTCAGGTCAAAACATGTCACTTCAAGGACACATATTTGAAGCTGCTGTTTGACCACATCACTGCAGTGAATTGCCAAACTTTGAATTGCTTCAAGCAATGTTTTCTATGAAGCTAAAAAACTAGTAAGGCTGCAAAACTGTTGTTTCACTTCAAGATCAAAATAAGACCATATCGGATTAGGATCTACAAGTTGGCCCCGTAAAATGGTTGTATGCATGAAAGAACTGCAATTACCATCCACTACAGAGTACAGAGTGAATGTGAAGGTGTAATAACAAACTCATTGCAAACGAACAGATAGAACTTCATCTTGATGGTGTAGCAATTGCAGTA
Organism: Nicotiana paniculata; assembly: GCA_005239505.1. Classification (NCBI taxonomy): domain Eukaryota; kingdom Viridiplantae; phylum Streptophyta; class Magnoliopsida; order Solanales; family Solanaceae; genus Nicotiana; species Nicotiana paniculata. Next base: position 20,438 of record ML344968.1, on the reverse strand, counting down.
TGTGACATACCTCCCAGGTACGAAAGTAAAAGCTCCTTCAATTGAGCCTGGTGAAGATGACTGTGCCGTGCAACTTTCATAAACAAATTCTTCTTCACCTGGTCGCAGTAGTGGAAACTGCAAATATGATAAGTGCAAAAAATGAGATGATCTCAGCACAAATGGAGGCTGGGGCCAATTGGTTCGATATTGCCCAACACAAATAGAAAGAAAATGCAGCAGCTCCCATAGTTAACCTTTATATCTCTGGGAAAAAGGTTAAAGGACTATGCTTATCGCTCAAAAAAGAGGCCACCGGTGCAACTAAAGGAGAAAACAGAAATTCAACAAGTGCGGTAAATGAGCTTAAGGAAATCTGCTTGTTCTTTCGTTTTTTAACAATAAACAAACTTGTTCCCTCAAAATCTACTATTTCTGTTTCTCTTCTATCTTCCTTTATTTTGGTTGAGAAATCAAATATTATTTCAACAATATCACCCCCACGATGGGCTCAAAAACTATTTACAACAAAAGAGTGTTTCCACCACCATTTCATACAAATAATCCTACCCACTACATTGTGCTATTTTTTTCTATTACAGGCTGATTTCATCTCAATTCTCAAACACTCTCTTGATTTAGTGTTGAAATTATTCAGGTTAGCTGAATATAGATCACCAACCTAGGTTTGGGTGGGGGAAGGGGGAAGGAAAAGAGCCTGCTGCTGTTAATTCAAGGTTGAGTTCTTTGATACCTTAGGTAATTTTTTTGCAAAAGTCTGACACAAATATGAGAGTTTTGAGACGTCCAAAGAACTTTTGCGAAACTTCAGATTTTAGTCCATAAAGGTAAATAGCTGACAGCTTAAAATGCCTTTCCCTCTCTCCTTCATATTAAATGAATAATCTAGTATTTCTCCATATCTCTTTTACACATTAACCCCGTAAAAGATCAACGTAAAGATACTTGTCAACTGACTAGAGCACTAACATATTCATAATGAACTTAAAGAAAAAACATGAAAGATCCCAAGTTCATTCATCTCTGACAAACATGTCCCCTGCTTTCTTTTCCAAGAAAAATAAAAGCATCTTATGAGTTATGACACACGAGAAAGGTGCCCACGATGAATTTGCTAGATAAAGCTGACACTTGAAAGTATAAAGATCAACAGTAAGCTTCGACATTTTAATTACTTGGGATTATTTCCTCATCAAACAACTTCATGAAATTGATACCTTTCCTATCACTGCTTCTCCATTTACATCATCTACAATTCTGTTATTGCAGCGGATGATCCAACGTCTCCAATATAGCTGGCAAGAGCTGAAGGTCATTCCATTCATTTTGCATCCTTCAGGTGAAAGAGACATGCGGATAGAATAAGCAAACAAGAACTTCTCAGAATCATCTTGAAGGTTGCTGAACTCTGGGACAAACACAGAAGAAGCACGAACCTGACATGATTTAACTATTAGTCTTCAGGATGAAAATTAAAACCCGAAAACAACTGACAAGAGCAATGTCTATTAGGTTTGCTCCATGGTGTCAGAACAATTACCTTTACACCATTTGTTACAGCAAGAGAACAAATTGGAGGTTCTTCTGGAAAAAGACTGATACTTCTGACTTTTCCTTCTTTACGGACTTTAATCAAGCCATTTTGCAAACGGCGGCCATGTTCCTCTAGCCACAAGAGCATGGCATCTTGTTGTTGACTGCCTTTTACATTATGAACCGAACTTATCAAGAAATTCGGTACACAAGGGAGCATTTCTCCATCAGTTGAGAGATTCCTAGTACCAACATAAAGTTGACCATTGGAACAGTTGAGGAAGAAAATCTTTTCATTGTAACCGCAAGAGGCTGCTACAACGACGTACTTAGATCGATTGCCAAATCCGAGATGTCTGATAATTTCTTTAGTTTCTATTATCATCTGATGTAAAGGCAGCAAAGATACATTCACTAGATGGTCATAAAAGGAGTAGCCTCCTATGAGGCCCAACAAATTCCCAGGCGCGCTTCCACTGAACTCCTCACTTGTTAGTTCTTGACCATCACAGAATCGGTAGAGAACCCTAGTAGGAAGAGGCAACTTCACATTTAAACTCTTCTCCAACTCCTGTATTTCTTCCTCAGATGCACCTTTACGCAATGTAGAGGAAACTTCAGGGAAATTTATTGCTAGCCAGTCTCTTAGTCCGCCCCAACATCTTTTAACTCGAGTGACCAAAGGCCATGGGTAAAGATTAAAAGACTCCCGCCACGTTTGATAAGATGCCTAAGTAAACAATATAAACATGACAAGATGTCAGAAGTGTTTCAGGAATGCAAACTAATGGTGCATATGTCTGAATGCATGCAAATGCAAGCTGTGAGGGAACATTTACACAGAGTGTACATTTACACAAGCAGCGCAGGGTTAATGTATTAACATGATCAAAATAGACAAGAAGCTGTAAATGGCACATCAGAGATTCGTCTCAACCTAGAATAACCGGACACTTAGATAACACGTATTGCCAGACAAATGTTTCACCTCCTCATTCTCCAACATCATAAAGTAGGTAACACATGAAAATTAATCTTAAAGAAGAAGAAAAACTGAACAGATGCATCCCCATTTCCTTTCTTTGCAAAGCTTAAATCACAAAATCTAGTGAGCTTGCATGACAGAGCAAAATGAAATTCACAAAATAGTCTGTCGCTTTCAATCAAGAGGAGAAAAGTCAGATGCTCTTATTCAATTGTATTTCTCAAATTTTCTACTTTGCATAGAACAACATAAAAAGAGGCAAATAGGTCAGGTATACATTACTCCTGCAATATTTATGAGTAAAAATGGAGAAATACTATTCTTGTGTAACTATACAGCATTTGGTTGAGCATAGATGCATATTATAATATGAGGATAGAGTTGATAGTTGTTGAAAATCTAAAAGCACAGGGAGAAGCAATGTTTAAGCATCCGTTGGAGCAATGTAATAGCAGCACAAGGTGTTCGTATTAACAAAAAAACTAACTCAGTAAGAGAATTTAGTTTAAAAAGTTCCTATCTTGAAAACATTTTAACACTACCAAACACCTAAGAATAGGAAGTACATTATAACACACAATCAAACCCAAGTTAGAAGTAAATTTGCTTTAATCCAATCCCTATTCCACGATCTTTTTTGTTCTCAATCATCACATTTAAAGATGTTTACAATGAATTGCTCTTCTAAGTTTTTCCTTTGTTTTTGTTTTTCTTGTGGGGTTCTTTATTTGTATTGATATAAACTAGTACTCCCTCCCTCCCAATTTACCCTTAAATGAATTAATTTAAGGCCGCACAAATAACATTGGTTTATTTTAGACCAAAAGTTTCAAAAGTCTTCTTTTCTTTCTTAAACTCCATGTCGAGTCAAACACTGCCACATAAATTGGGATAGAGGGAGTACAACGAAATTATTAGCTCAAGGAAGAAACAATCAACAATCACCACAAAAGAATGCTTCAATCACTTGTAATTATGTTACTCCCTATATCCCTGTACCAGTACTAATTTCAAATAACAAATATTAAGATACGTCTACATTCACACCAAATATTAAATATTTCATTTTTTTAGGACTAAAAGATTACTACTTTGGATTAAAACCTCAGTTAAATGCGTAAAATTGAGCAGCTATACCTGGAAAGAAGGCATGGGATTGTCAAGTGGATCAAGTGGGGAAGAAAGGTCAAGATCATCAGCACAAAATCTGGACCAAAGCAAATCATCAGAAGCCCAATTCCTAAACCTCTTACTAACACAAGCTACTGATGCAGCATCTTGAGGTGCTAATTTGGATAAGATTATATGCATCGTCAGCCCACCTAAGCTTTCTAGATCCATCTTTTTCTCCTCCGTCTTCCGCCGCCGGAGATTATTAGATAGTACAGAACCGCTGCTTTGCTATTATACTTACGTAGAGCTCTTTTGTCGGAACTAAAAGCGGTCGTTGCTTTTTCATATGCTATATGTTAGGTTGGAATAGAAAATGAAAGGGGGTAAATTAATAAATATTATTTCAGAGAAAAACAATTTACAATAATTGTTTTGTTATAAATATATATTATATTATGGATGTTCATTTAGTATTCCGTTATAAATAAGCTTCGTGAATAAGTTTATTCATATGGGATTCCGCCATAAATATATTTATCTATTTGATACTCTATTAGAAATAAGTCTACTCAAGAAGCTTATCATTTCGGTACTCCATTATAGATAAATACCCCCAGTAGAAGATTATCTATATCTGATATAGTAGCAGCTGACAAGCAACTTACACAACAGCTTGCAGCAGTAGCTTACAAGCAACTTACAAAGCAGTAGCAGCTTACACAGCAGCTTGCAATAACAACTTTCTTTCTTATATAAATAGAGGAGATTTCATTTCATTATGTACATGGGTTTGAAAGTTGAATAATATATCAATCTCTCTCTCTCTCTACTTGTCTTTGGTTTATTTACTTTACAGTCATTATTTTATAACACGTTATCAGCACGAGGCCCTGTCATCTTGAGCACTTACTTCGAATTTACTTTCTATTTCAGTGTTCACCTCCGATGTAAGGCTACGCTCTTACATCTGTGGTTAGATATTGTTCATTCCAAGCATCATAAGGCAGATTGTATTCTTGAGGTGGCGAACTTTTCTTCTCGGCGGTAGTGATGTGGATATCACTTACGTATGGAGTGGCCAAATTTGTGTAAAGTAATTTGAACATTTTGCTTTTTTTTTGTTTAATATCTTTATCATCGCTTGCTTGGTTATATGCTAGGTATACAGTACCTATTTTGGTATTTGTTTTTATCCTAATTATCTTAGTAAAGAATTACAAAGTGGATAACATTGTTAGATCAACTTAAACTCTAGCAGAGTTTGCAAGAAATATACAACCACCAGAAGTGGTTATGTTTCGTATATCTCATTGTAACTAAATTTTATTAACCACCAGAAGTGGTATATGCCTATGACCACCAGAATTGATAATTTAGGCTTTCTATGGTTACATTGAAGATAAGTTAGAGAAAATTTATTATTACTTGCATGCTTCGATTTGTTTCTAAAGTAGCATTATCTTAAAAGAGGTTCTAAGCCATCACACAATTTGGTGTGATTAATGCACCTTCAGAAAATATTGTTCCGTTCCAGAAGGATATAAACTTTTGCTAAATATTAATCCATTCCCTGAAGTGAATATGACAATATTAATAAGTTCGTAAATATGAACGCGCTTTTGATGTAAATATATTACAATTCACCTCCAGAAGAGGGGATATATAATTAATATTTTGTGATTTAAATTTGCTCCTGAAGAAGTAACACAATTGAAATTTCCTCCTGAAGTAGGAAAATATTACGAAGAGGGGTTTTCTTGTGCTTAAGCAATTATTTTATATTGTTCATTTGATTATGATTTTCTCTCATGATACCAGAAGTGTCTGAGCAATATTTGATAGTACAAAATGCATCAATAACTCCTGAAGAGCTAATTGTTTGTCTAGAAGACACATGACACTAGTAGTGTCTGATAAATATTAGATTGTGGATAATAAACGAAGGCTCTCGAAGAGCTTATATACAAATATGTCATTCATATTATATGATTATGGTCAAACATATGTTGTAGTAAACCTGAAGTTTACTAATACAAATGGCTATCATATTAAGATTACAAATGACTGGAAGATTGAAAATCTTCATGTTTCCACAGTCACAGGGGGTAATAATATGTATGTGAGAAGTTACCCGCTTTATTCTTCAATTTGTATTATATCATGTATCACAGTAAACCAGAAGTTTACTAATGCAAAAGTAGTCACAGTAAATAAGAAGTTTTACTGAGGTAAAAGTTGCTACAGTAAATCAGAAATTCGTTGATACAAAAGTAGCCACAGTAAACCAGAAGTTTACTAATACAAAAGTTTATGTCATAGTAAACCAGAAGTTTACTCAGAGATAGCACAAGCCATGATAAACTTGAAGTTTTCATTTTCCTTTTAAATAAGCTATTTGAGAATTCAGATAAGCATATACTGAAAAACTAGAAGATTCTTCAAGAATTCTCTTATGTTGTTTGTTCTCATAATAAATTGATTATACCAGCTAAAGTTGGGACTAAGACCCATAATCCAAAATATATAAAAGGTGAATATGGGCTCATTCACCTATCATGTGAACCACTTATAGATGCATATATGAGATGGTTACATGTATGTTTATTGTCAACCTGCACTTTGGCATTTGAAATTGCTTTTTCCAGTTAAGAGCATAATTTTCAGATTATTAAATCAAGACAGTTCATCTTGATAATGCTGGTTTATATCCAAGCTGGTTTAGCATTAAATACCTCTTATTAATGGCTAAACTATTGCTTATGAGAACAAAGTTTTATGTGTTGGTCTAAGATTTTCTAAATTGCATACAGCAGCACTTGTATGTATCAGACCAACAATATATGATAAGTTCTCCCCTCACAATTGGTTTAGGATCATAAACCAAATATTTTTACTATATAATAACTTTTGATGTGTGGTATATAATTAGTTTCTCTACCACAATGCACAAAGATATGTTTTCCAAAAAAGATTGGGGATATTTATGTTAGTTTTTCCAACATTAGGGGATGGAATAAGCAGTTAAAAAATATGTTATATGAATCGAATTATCATTAGTATGATCCTCATTCAGAAGATAATTCAAATCAAATGTCAGAAGCATTTGTTGATCCAAAATTAAATATCATATTCCAGCTGCAAATGCTCCTATTAATATTAAAATCCCTGAAGGATGGAGTTTACTGTACGCATAAAGCGTGGTAGACCAATCAGTTCCAAAGGTAACAACCCTTGAAAAGGATAGGAGCAAATGATCAAAATGATCATAATAAGGAGGAAATTAGCTCTAGAAGAGCCCACGACATAACATTTCATGAAACTCCAGAAGAAGTTCAGGTACCTGAAAATAAAGAAAGAAATGAGATCTCAACAAGTTATGTCGCTTGCGAACCGATATGCAATGATCGTCGACGATATATTTGATAAAATATAGTGCACAATATTGTAAAAGATTGTGAGGATCGGATTTGTAGTCCAGACACCTGAAGATGTCATGTCATTTAAATGTAAGTCATAACCTATATGACTCATTTGATTAATTCTATATAAAGATCCCTAAAGGATTTAAAATGCCTGAAGCATATACTTCAAAGTCTCGAGAAATGTATTCAATCGGATTACAAAGGTCTTTGTACGGTATAAAGGAATCTGGGCACATGTGGTATAATCGCCTCAGTAAATATTTGCTGGAAGAAGGTTACGTAAGTGATGTTATTTGTCCATGTATTTTTTTATAAAAAAATATCATCAAAATTTGTTACACTTGCTGCTTATATTGATGACATAAATCTTGTTGGAACTCCAGAAAAGCTCCTAAAGGCAATTGAATATCTTAAGAAAGAAATTGTGATGAAAGATCTTGGAAAGACAAAATTTTGTCTTGGTCTGGAAAGTGAATATTTAGCAGACGGAATATTAATCCACCAATTTGCCTATCCAAAAAGGGTCTTAAAATGCTGTTACACGACAAAGCACACTTATTGAGTACACTAATGATTTTTTTTATCACTTAAAGTGAATAAGGATACGTTCTTACCTCCAGAAGAGGATGATGAACTCCTTGGTCCTGAAATATGCTATCTCAATGTAATTGGTACACTTATGTATCTTGCTAATGCTACAAGTCCTAACATAGCATTTTCTGTTAATTTACTAGCAAGATATAGCTCTTCTCTTACACAGAAATGATAATAGGCTAGATTCATGTAGTTTAGCGTCTATTTATACTCCACCTTTATTATGCTTCACTATCCTAGGAAGGTTAAATGACGTTAAAATGGCTCTAATTGGAAATTTTATGTTTTGTAGGATCAAGTCAGGCTTATGAGGACCTAGGATGGTGCTTGGAGCTAAATTAAAGCAAGAAAAACCCCTCGGAGTTAAGAGCGCGTGAAAGAAGGAAGAAGAAAAGAGAAGTCAGAAAGATATGCCATTAGCGCGGCCTATAGAGCGGCCACGCTAGTCCAGGTGCAGCAGGCAAATTGAAGTGTCATTAGCGCGGCCATAGCGCGGCCATTAGCGCGGTCGTGCTAGCCCAGCAGTCAGAGACAGTACGCATCGCATTTAGCGCGGGTTCCTATCCGGCACGCGTTTATTCAGGGGTAAAATTGGAAGCTTGGGGACAATTCCACTTAACCTATAAAAGTTCCAGTTCGCCCAAAAGAAGAGATATCAAGGTTTTAAGGTCTTGTTCAAGGCAAGAGAGGCAAGAGACAAGGAGGATAATTGGGCATCAAGTTTCATCTTTATTCCTTGTGTTTTTTCCATTTAGGATGAATTCTCTTATTGTTATTATCAGCACAATTATGAGTAGCTAATTTATTTTGTCTAAGGTTATGGTGGAACATGTTGAAGGATGAACTTCTTGTTATATTAATATAGTTTTCCCGGTTAATCTCTATTTGTTCAACTAAGTTCTTGTTGTAGTTGATTGAAGGGCCCTCAATTAGCTGTGCCTATATAGTATGTATTACTCGGGAGAGAGTGCATATTTAGGTAGTTGTTTAACAACATCACTCCCAACGTATATGAGGGATCCATAACCGAGGATTTAAAGGTAGGATTAGGGATAACGAAATTTTGGGTGCAATCTAAGTGAGCTGTAATAAAAGCTAGCTAGCGTAACTCGAGAGAGTGCATCTAGTAAATTGTTGTAATTACTCGGGAGAGATTTACGATAACAAGAGTGCTCATGATTGATAGAGACGATTAGACAAAACTATATGAAACATAACAGGAAGGGATACCATCAATAGGGGAAATCACAACCTTAGATCCTTCTCTTAATTGTTTACAACTCCGTCATAGTTAGCTTTTAGTTTAATTAATTTTATTTAGTTATATTTAGTAGAAACATCAACAATTGTTATTCATAATCTTTGGGAAGTTGATTACGAAGAATCAAGTGAGTCTGACACCGGTAATTGATAGGTTAATTCCTTGTGGGATTCGACTCTAGGCTAAATACTCAGATTATATTTGCAACGTCCGCTTAGTCCTTTTTATAAGGCATAGTTGGGCGTGATCAAATTTTAGCGTCGTTGCCGGGGAATTAATGGTGTTATCAATTACAGTTGGAAGAAATACAAAAATTCTTATTATAGTCAATTTTCTTTATCTTCAATCCATACATTGAAATTTTAACGTTTGCTAACTTGGTGTACAGGTGCATGCCTTGAAACTCATCGAGAATTGTTGAAGTGTTTGAAGCATTATTAGATCCCGAGAAAGTTTTCAAGGCCTTGAATTGGGCCAACCGGAAAAGCAAACGACAACAATCAACTGAACAACCTGAACCAGACATGGCAGATCTGGTGAACAACAGAAACGATAATGGGGATAACGTGGTGGACCCATTTGCGCAGCCAGAGGCTGCCCTATATGACTGGGCACAACCCACGGCAGAGAATTTGGCCACAGCGATAGTAGTCCCGCAGATACAGGCTGAATCTTTTAGATCACAAACAACATGATGCACTTGTTGCAGAACAAGGGACTATTTTCGGGGTCATACATTGAGGATCCCCAACAACATTTGAAGAATTTCCTATCGATTTGCAAAACTCAAAGGCAGCCAAACGTAACTCAGGAAGATTAAAGTTGTTGTTGTTTCCATTCTCAGTGATAGGAGCATCCTAGACTTGGCTAAACTCCCTTCCCAAAAATTCCATTACTACATGGGAGGAGTTAGTCAAGAAATTTGTGAACAAGTTCCATACACCCAACAAGACGGCTCAGCAAATTGATGAGATATTGAGCTTCAGACAGAAACCAACGGAGACATTGCAAGAAACATGGGAGCGATTCAAAGGAATGTTGGCTATATGTCCGCACCACGGTATTCCAGAGCAGATGTTGGGGCAGCGGTTTTACATGGGTCTGGCAGATAGTGTGAAGGCAAATGTTGATGCTTCATCTGGTGGAGCATTCTTGAGCAAATCATGGAGAGAAAGCCAGATCCTACTTGACAAAATGGCACAGAATTTGGGGTGGATAACCAGGAATGCACCCATCACTCTAGTAGTTCACTCAGTGGCCCTAGATCCAGCCAACGCTCTTGCTGAAAATATGGCTACCTTAATGACACAAATGATAATACTCACTAAAAAGGTGGAAGAGTCATGGCAGAAGTAGCAGGTGCATATTGTGGATACAACTAATGGGGGATTATGCACATCTTGCATTAGTTAGCCACTTGGTAGTCAGTGGAATGCTGAAAGTGATCATCATCACTACCCTGAAAACATGAATTATGTGTCTAATTATGGGGGCCAGAGACAGGGTGGGCAGAATTGGGGCCAGCAAAATCAACCATACAGGCCAGTTCAGCCGCATCACAACAATGGAAATATAGGAGCATGCGACCTCACGGTAATGTGGCGCCTTACCAAAGGTCACAGGGGTACAATAATCAAAATCAGCAACAGGCTTATCATCCTCCTCAGCAACAACATGGTGGGAGACAGGAAGATGGGTTTTCTAGACTCGAGGCTATGATGCAACAGGTTATTGGGTCAACTGCAAAGATGAGTGAAAAAGTAGATGCAAATGAGTCAGCCATAAAGAATATTGAAGTGCAAATGGGACAAATCTCGATGTCTTTGAATAATCGTCCTCATGAGACATTGCCTGCAGACACTCAAGTAAATCCAAAGGATCAGGGCCCAAAGTAGCTGATGGCAGTGAGTCTCGTAATGACAGAGACTTAGACTTGGAGTAAGAAAGGGCTCGAGAAAGTAGACAGGCTAAGACACTTGTACCAGTGCCCATTGAAATAGATGATTCAGCAAGACTGACTGAGGGGACAGTGCAGCCTGCCCAGGGAGAAACCAACACACAGATCGAGGCTGAGAAAGAAGCTGAGACAGCCTAGGAACCGGTAGTTGAGGTAGTGTCTGACAAGGAGAAAACCCAAATCACTGGGAAGAAGAGACCTCCAGCACCATTCCCACAGAGGCTGGCCAAGTACCAGAAAGATGAACAATACAAGAAATTCTTGGAGATGTTGAAACAAATTCAGGTAAATATTCCTTTGATTGATGCTCTGAAAGAGATGCCTGATTATGAAAAGATGATGAAGAACTTTATGTCCCGAAAATTCGACTTCCAAGACTTGGCCACAGTGACTCTTACTCAGACATGCAGTGCCATTGTGACCAGACCGATTGTCGAAAAGTTGTCTGATCCAGGGAGTTTCACAATTCCCTGCACTATCGGTAACTTTTCCTTTACCAAGGCACTTTGTGATTTGGGGGCCAACATTAATCTTATGCCCCTAGACATCTATAATAGGTTGGGGGTTGGTAGAGCTAGACCGACATCCATGTTGTTGCAACTGGCAGACAAGACGGTAAAAAGGCCTCCAGGCATTCTTGATGACGTATTGGTACAGGTAGGGAAATTTGTGTTCCCTGCAGATTTTGTGATCCTGGACTGTAGAGTGGATGAAGATATTCCCATAATTTTGGGAAGGTCGTTCTTGGCCACGGGGAGAGCTCTCATTGATTGTGAAATTGGGGAGCTCAAGATGAGGTTAAACGACGAGGAGATAACATTCAACGTGCAGAAATCCATGAGGCGACCAAGTGAATTCGCCAATTGTTCTCTTATTGATGCCGTGGATGGAGGAGGATGATGAGTCCCTGACTATTGAGGACCCTCTTGTTGCATGTCTTATGAATTTGGATGTGGTGAATGGGGAAGAATTGGCAAAATGGGTGCTGGCTCTTGGGGGCAAAGGCGTTTGGCAGAGATCACTTAAATTTGAGCCTCTGCACTTAGAAAAGAGAGAGACTCTGCTAGCTAAGTCGTCTGTAGAAGAACCACCAAAGCTGGAGTTGAAGCCACTGCCAGCCCATCTCAGCTACGCGTTTCTAGGACCTAACTCCACATTACCTGTTATTATCTCATCCAGTTTGTCAGATGTGCAGGCACAACAACTTTTACAGGTACTCACAGAGTGTAAGACTGCCATTGGGTGGACCATGGCAGACATTAAGGGGATCAGCCCGGCATATTGCATGCACAAAATTCTGCTGGAAGAAGGGCATAAACCTTCCAGGGACACCAAAGAAGGCTGAACCCCAACATGAAGGAAGTGGTGAAGAAGGAGATTATTAAGTGGTTGGATGCGGGAATCATTTTCCCCATCTCTGACAGCAACCTGGTTTAGCACGGTGCAATGTGTTCCTAAGAAGGGTGGCATGAGGGTGGTGAAAAATGACAACAATGAGCTGATCACTACAAGAACCGTCACAGGCTGGAGAATTTGCATGGAGTATAGGAAATTGAATCTGGCCACCTAGAAAGACCACTTCCCACTTCCCTTCATTGATCAGATGCTTGACAGACTGGCAGGGAAGTCTCATTTCTGTTTTCTGGATGGGTACTCAGGGTACAACCAAATCTCCATTGCATTTGCTCCAGAAGACAGAGAGAAGACCTTGTTCACATGACCATATGGGATTTTTGCCTTCAGAAGGATTGGCCTATGCAATGCACCGCCACATTCCAAAGGTGCATGATGGCCATATTCACTGACATGGTCTAGGATATAATGGAGGTGTTCATGGATGATTTCTCAGTGGTGGGAAACTCATTCGATGAGTGCCTAGAAAATCTGACCCGAGTGTTGAAGAGGTGCATTGTGACTAACCCTGTACTTAATTGGGAAAAGTTACATTTCATGGTACAAGAGGGTATAGTCTTAGGACACCTGGTATCAAGCAAGGGAATCGAGGTGGATCGTTCTAAAGTAGATGTTATAGCAAAGCTTCCACCTTCCACATCAGTTAAAGCGATCAGAAGCTTCCTCGGGCATGCTGGTTTCTACCGGAGATTCATCAGAGACTTCTCCAAAATTGCCAACCCCCTATGTAAGTTGCTAGAAAAAGATAACCCTTTTGTGTTTTCTAATGATTGCAGGGTAGCATTTGAGGAGTTGAAGAAGAGACTAGTCACGACACCCATCATTGTTGCCCCCGACTGGGAGCAACCGTTTGAGCTTGTTGATACCTAATTTTTCCTCAAAATATTTTAAATTTGCATATATAGCTTGAAAATCATGTATCAATAGCAATTGATATTTTTCTACAATTTTCCTATATTTGTATTAATATATCCAGCATTTTATTTCCAATAAATAATTATGAAATTGCATTACAAAATAATTTCAAAAGCATTTCTGGGTTTCATTAATTACTTTTGGTCCTATTAAGACCAAATTATTTTATAATTAGCCAAATTGGCACCTTTTGGCTATAATTGCAATAACTTTGCAATTATAGCCCAATCATACGATTTTATACTATTTTTATCCAGAAATTAATCATTGTATTTTTAAAATACTAAGTAATCATTCTTAATTATTATCTATGCATGAAATTCATTTTTATAATTAACAGCTATTTTTTATAAATTGTTTTAATTAATTTACATGGGGTATTTAACAGATAGCCACTTCCATTTCATTTATAACCTAATTAGACCAGACCCAAGTCTGATTAAAACAACCCAAACACCTAGGCCCAAGGAGAATGGGCTACCAAGAATTCCAAGATATTTCCATATCTGCACCATGTGTAGGAATTGAGGAAAAGGTTCACAAAGACAGAATTTCAGCACGTCCCCAAAGTTCAGAACGAGTTTGCCGATGCATTGGCCACTCTATCATCCATGATACGACACCCAGATAAAAACTTCATTGATCCTATTCCAGTGAAGATCCATAACAAGCCGGTATATTGTGCCCATGTTGAAGAAGAAGCAGACGGAAGACCATGGTTCCACGACATCAGGGAATACTTGTCAAAGGGAGAGTACCCAGAGCTTGCAAATCACACTCAGAAACGCACGCTCTGTAGATTCTCCAATAATTTCTTTCTCAGCGGAGGAAACCTGTACAGGAGAACTCCTGACTTGGGATTATTAAGATGTGTCGATGCAAAGGAAGCCTCCAGACTACTTGAAGATATACATGCTGGGACCTGTGGCCCACACATGAATGGTTTTGTCCTAGCAAAGAAAATACTCAGAGCCGGTTACTTCTGGATGACCATGGAAACGGACTGCATCCAATATGTCCGAAAATGCTATCGATGTCAGGTACATGCAGATATGATAAAGGTACCCCCAAATGAGCTCAATGCAACAAGCTCACCTTGGCCGTTCGTCGCCTAGGGAATGGACGTTATTGGACCAATCGAGCCCACAACCTCAAATGGACACAGGTTCATCCTAGTAGCTATTGATTACTTCACCAAATAGATCGAAGCGGCATCATACAAAGTAGTGACTAAGAAGGTCATGGCAGACTTTGCCATGACCGTATCATTTGTCGGTTCGGGGTTCCGGAGTCAATCATCACTGACAACGACTCCAATCTCAACAATGATCTGATGAAATCCATGTATGAGACTTTCAAAATCAAGCACAAGAATTCCACATCCTATAGACCATAGATGAATGGAGATGTGGAAGCCGCAAACAAGAACATCAAAAAGATATTGAGAAAGATGATAGAAAAGCACAAACAGTGGCATGAAAAGTTATCATTCGCCTTACTGGGATACCGCACCACAGTCCGCACATCAACCGGGGCAACTCCTTATTTACTGGTTTATGGTAGGGGCAGTTGTTATCCTTGCCGAAGTGGGGATCCCTTCCTTAAGAATCATACAACAAGCTGAGCTCCGCGACGCAGAATGGATAAAAGGCCGCTACGAGCAGTTGGCCCTCATAGATGGGAAAAGGATGAATGCAATATTTCATGGTCAACTTTATCAGAATAGAATGTCCAGAGCCTTCAACAAGAGATTCAAGCGAAGACAGTTCACACCGGGGCAACTGGTGTAGAAGAAGATCTTTCCACATCAAGACGAAGCCAAAGGGAAATTTTCTCCCAACTGGAAAGGTCCGTATATGGTTCACCTAGTATTGACAGGAGGAGATCTCATACTTGTAGAAATGGACGGAGAAGTCTGGCCAAAGCCAATCAATTCAGATACAGTCAAGCGATATTATGTGTAACTATATACTTTTCTTCAAGGATGTAAACTGAACTACGCCCGACCTGATTCCCGTTTAAAAGGGGATACGTAGGAAGCCCTATGGGTTCGGTCATAATTCAATAAAAATCTCATTTCCCCCCGCAATTGGAAATTGGGGCAGAATTTTGAGAAGGACCCTCAAAATTCTGAAGCAAGTTCAGCCGATCGCAACATGAACAACGGTCAGAATCATCAACCATCTAACTGGGGTAGAATTTTGAGGAGGGCCCTCAAAATTCCGTAGCATGAGTGGTTGCAATGTCTTGAACCATGTCACGGTCGTCGTTTCATCTAAATTTCTCAAAATATATTTTTACTATGTCTTTATAAAATCATGCACGTTTTCAAAATAAATCTCTGTTTAGCAAACATTACCCCGATGACACAAACAGAATCATCAGACCAAGCAGAGCGAAGCAAGTAAGGCTATCGGAGATACGAACCAACCTTCCCGACCTACATATCTCACGATTTTTCTTTGGATGCAGGAGTAAAAAACAAACAGGTTTTGAAGTCACCAACTTCAACACAGTCGCAAATGAAAAGTTTACTATCAACATAAAAGGGCGAACATGCTCCATAGTCACAGTTCTCGCAACAATCGCAATACCATAACCTATTACCAGCTAAGAAATTCTACTAGCATTTGTTGTTTGTTCCTATTTGCATAAGGCTAATCATCTGCCTTCCGTCTGCATAAGGCTAAGCTCTGCCTTCATTTGCATGAGACTAAGCTCTGTCTCCATTCTTGCACGAGGTTAAGCTCTACCTCCCATTTGCATAAGGCTAATCATCTGCCTCCTATTTGTATAAGACTAATCATCTGCCTTCCGTCTGCATAAGGCTAAGCTCTGCCTTCATTTGCATGAGACTAAGCTCTGACTCCATTTTTGCACGAGGTTAAGCTCTACCTCCCATTTGCATAAGGCTAACTGCTGCCTTCCTATCTGCATGAGGCTAAGCTCTGCCTCCAATTTACCTTTTCATCGAGTCTAAGCGCTGTCTCTCAAGCACATGTTACTTCGCTTCTCTTTCGGGCTAAGCTCCGCCCTTCAACTTGCAAGATTAAGCTCTGTCTTGTCAAGCATCATATTATATCATGGGCTGAAATATCGCCAACCTGTCCAAGGGCGTCATAGTTCGGAGGCACCATCTTCATGGCCCGAGAACGTCATGTCATGGCCTGAGGATCTCTCTCAATTTTGCATATCATTATTCAAAGGCGTCATCATTCGGAGGCACCATCTTCATGGCCCGAGAACATCATTTCATGGCCTGTGAATCCTTCATCAAACAATTCATGGCCCAGGACATCATGGTCTGAGGACGTCATCCCTAACCGTCCGAAGACAACATTCATAGTCCAACGGGAGTTAGCATCACGTTTAAATTTATGCATAGTATACGCTTGTATTGCTTGTATTTGCAGGTAACCCAGCAAGCCACGGCTACCCCGCAGGAGCGACCCCTCTCCAGTTCTCCCAGCCATATCAAACCTAACCTCTCCCGTAGAATTGTTCATTTGCCCTAGATGTTGCGTCAGTTATTGTGATGACTTCACCGGTATACTTTGCTGATGGATCTGGAACTACATACGACATGATTCCTATAAAACCAGGGATATGTAAGCAGCTCAGAAGCCAGGGTGCGGCCTAAATCTTTCCAAACCGTTTCGTTCGGTCAAAATCGACCATCATGTCTTTACCCGACAAACTCTTTCATCCTTTCCGGGTAAATAGGGGAAGTTGTTGATACCCAATTTTTTCTCAAAATATTTTAAATTTGCATATATAGCTGGAAAATCTTGTATCAATAGCAATTGATATTTTTCCACAATTTTCCTATATTTGTATTAATTTATCCAGCATTCTATTTCTAATAAATAATTATGAAATTGCATTACAAAATGATTTCAAAAGCATTTTTGGGTTTCATTAATTACTTTTGGTCCTATTAAGACCAAATTATTTCATAATTAGCCAAATTGGCACCTTTTGGCTATAATTGCAATAACTTTGCAATTATAGCCCAATCATACGATTTTATACTATTTTTATCCAGAAATTAATCATTTGTATTTTAAAATACTAAGTAATCATTCTTAATTATTTTTTATGCATTAAATTCATTTTTATAATTAACAACTATTTTTTATAAATTGTTTTAATTAATTTATATGGGGTATTTAACAGATAGCCACTTCCATTTCATTTATAACCTAATTAGACCAGACCCAAGTCTGATTAAAACGGCCCAAACATCCAGACCCAATACATTTATCTTACCCAAACCAATACCCCACTTCAATCCTGACCGTTGATCACTCAGATCAATGGTCCGGATTTACCCTTTCCTTAATTAATCCAAACGACCCCCCTCCCAAACCCTCACTTCTCTCATTTCTCTCATCTTCTATCTGCCGTCATCCCCTTCCCTTTCTCTGTCAAATCCTCTCTGCATCAAACCCTAATCCCCTCTCCATTCTCTGGTTCGCCGGTAACAATGGCGGTTCCCTACCCCCTAGCCTCTATGGCTCGATTCTTGCATCCTTGAGGTCCTCAAGGGACCGATTGGTTATTCATCCACCCCCCGGGGTCCGTGCTCACCTCCCATGGCTTTCATGTCATTCTCAGGTCGTCCATGGCCATCTGAGTAAGATCCTGTCATCTCCGGCTAGAACCTGTGGTTTCTAAGCCGACTCTCTCTCTCTCTCTCTCTTTGGGTTCACTATCTGAAACCCTAATTTTAACACTGAATTTCTTAGATCTACAATAGATCTGGGTATATTCCGAGTTATTTTTCTGTTTTCTTAAAGATTTTTCGATTTTCCTAAAGCATCTCTTCATCTACAAACTAGTGTTTCTTAACCCCTTTTTAAAAAACGATTCTTCTTCTGACTTTAGTGTTATTCTGTGATTTTCACTGTGTTTAAACGATTTGTTTAAGTTTTTCCTTCATCTGATTTTATTATGTTGAAAACCCTAAGCTTTTTGGTTTAATCTTTGGGTTCTGAGTTTATCTTTACTGTTCGTTCTTTTAAACTTGTTTGCATGTTTGATTCTCATGAATCTGCTTCGATTAATCTGAGTATTTTTGTGATTTTCACCCTGTTTAACTTACTAGGGTTTTTGATTCTGCCTATTATGTGCTTACTTCGCTTATTCTCAGAGCTTTATGTTTATCAGTACTATATTCCAGTTTGAATCCCTGATTCTATATGATCTTTACTTTACCATGTCTAGGTTCTAATTCTTGCCTTCTGCCTTGCTTATCATGTATTTATTCTGTGCAATTTGTGTTGATTCCCCCTAATCAGTACTATTTCCTATTTGAACCCTTGANAGCACGTGCTTACTTCGCTTATTCTCAGAGCTTTATGTTTATCAGTACTATATTCCAGTTTGAATCCCTGATTCTATATGATCTTTACTTTACCATGTCTAGGTTCTAATTCTTGCCTTCTGCCTTGCTTATCATGTATTTATTCTGTGCAATTTGTGTTGATTCCCCCTAATCAGTACTATTTCCTATTTGAACCCTTGATTCCCTGTGATTGATACCTTTCACTAATCTCTTATGATGATTTCCTTGCTGATTTTCCGACCTTAGCTTATTTCTTGCCTTATTTTATGGTCGATTATGCTTCCAAATTAATTCTTATGTTATTTATTTAATTAGAATCCTCTGAATCTAGCCTCAATTACATGTTCTATACTGGTACTGTGCTGAAATTATTTCCTTATCGTGTTATATTCCAGTCATATGGTATCTTTCCTTATTTGTTGCATGTCTATTACCGTTCAAAGTTAACTCCTTAATTGAAGGGAGTACATATATTTTATGTTGATTGATTCTGATTCCCTACTCACTGCCTGAATTTTATTGTTACCTTATCCTACCTAGTTTCAAACTACTATATATGCTCTCTCTCATTGACACTAAACGGAGACGAACACATTAGTTCAAACTCTATCTCTTACACTCGAAGCTTTCTGCTCTCTTTCTGCGTCACTTACTATTATTCTAAGTTAGCCGACTGCAAGCCAAGGCTAACTATTATGCTCTCCTGCCCCTTCACCTTTGTGTTTACTGTCCCTTTACTGGTATGTTCTGATTTTCAATTTAAGTCCCAAAACCAATATGTTCCTTTTACTGCTTCAGTTTATCATGTTCTTGATCTGTTTTTATCTATTGTTTTGTTGTTCAACATGTAATTTACCTCTTTGCATCATTGCTTCATCTAGTATGATAATTATGTCTTAACTCTTTAGGATTAGCATGTTCTTATAAACCTGTAATCTGATTCAATATGACTCAATTCTGTTTTGATTCTTGTGTACTAGTACCCTAGTTCTGGTATGCCTTATTGATTTGTTACCAATAAGTTGCCCTGATGCTATGCTCAATCATGTTTATTGCTTCTATTCCTCACTACTGCTATGAAATCCTATACTATGTCATCTCCTAATCCCATGAACCCCCTAAGCACTTCTGATTCTGTGACTATGTTCTAACTAGCATTCCTGAATTCATGTCTCACTATTTACACTATTAGATACCCCTTAATTGAAAGAGACTTATGTTTATTATATGTGTATTATGTGTCCCCAATCCCCAATTATCCCTGTGTGAAGGGTTGTTATTTGAGTATTGCTGAACCCGTTTGGCTCTGTGTTTGATCTGTTGTTCGTATGATTTCACCACTTTTATCAAAATTGTTTTACTGCTAAACAACTCTCCTATTTTATAAAACTACTGCAACTGAATCCCTTCTTTCAAATATTGCTTTCCTATTAAACCTCTTTCAAAAGTATGTCAAGCACTCTCACTCTACTCTTAGGTTCTTAGGTTCTGCCCCTCCAGTGTATGACTGCCTTGGAATTCCTGTGAGATCCCTCTGAACTCTGATGCACTGGGGCTGGCCCTTCCACACTACATTTACTCAATTATGGTTATGAAATCTAGGTGTGAGCACTGCCCGGGATCCCTTGAGGTCCTTAAGAAACTCTAACACACCCGGATATGAGAAAGGCTATGAAACATTTGGGCACTTGAGGTTCTGGGAATCTGGGCCTGTTTTCAGGCTCCCTATAGTTTAACTTCTTCCTTTCCTTTATCTATTTATGTAATTTATTCAGCTGGTCTGTAATAATTATTGTAAATGAATATTGGGGGATGGCTAGTGAAATGGGGGATATCTATATGATCTTATCAATGCCACTGGGTAGAAATCATTCCTTAGGCTTTACATTCCCTATATC
>MDKI01046107.1:0-53118 GCA_005239505.1 Nicotiana paniculata | reverse complement strand
ACCTACACTCGGGAGTGGAAACTCATGCCCCCGACCCTTAACTCTAAACAACTAATAAAATGCGCGTAGCAATCACGGGTGCATTTCATGTGATATTTTTGCCATGTGCTAAAAAACAACAAGTGTACGCCATCGTAACTTGTCCAAGATAAATCCATAAACGTCCTAATTGATTTTTTAAAACCAAAAATGCTCACTCAAATGGAAAGCATAAAGAATAAACGAACATAGCCTCAAATAGGCACTATAAAACCGTCACGACCATAGTCTTGACCACGTAATCTACATTCGGGTGCGACAACTCATGTCCCCGTCTACAACTTCAAACTATAATAAAATCACACTTTATAATTGCGGGTGCATTTCATGTGGCGCAGTTTTAATGTGTCCAAGAATAAATAAGTGCACGCCATCGTGACTTATTTCAAGATAAATCCATAAATATTGAAAGCGGCTAACAAGTGAAAAAGGTTAAAAGCACAATAAGTTTAAAAATACGTAAATAATCAGATAATTAGGCAAAATATTAATAGTTGAGCGACCGTGCTAGAACCACGGAACCCCGGAATGCCTAACACCTTCTCTTGGGTTAACAGAATTCCTTACTCGGATTTCTGGTCGCAGACATTTTTAAACAGAGTCAAAAAATTTCCTTGGTTTGGGATTTCAATAAATAAATGGTGTCCCGAAACATCGTAAAAAATTCGGGTGGCGACTTTGAAACTAAAATAAATCCCAAATGCGACTAATGTCACTTTAATTGGAAAAACTCCCTTATTACCCCTTTCATTAATTCGGGGGTAATGGAAAAAGGAGGTGTGACACATACATGAGATGTTTTTGAAAAATCTCTGTGTTATTTTAAACTTTATTGAACTTTTATGAAAAAGGATTATCTTGACATAAGAACGTATAGGTAATTTATTTTTTTTACTCTTTGACAGGGGAACATCTCGTATGTTGTTGAGTTGTCCCACATCGGAGGGATTTGAGGTCCTTGGTCTCCTTATATGGTCTTGGGCAATCCTCACCTCATAAGCTAGCTTTTGGGGTTGAGTTAGGACCTATATCCATTTAACATGGTATCAGAGCAATCAATCGAGTGATTCTTCAAGCAATCAAAGAAGAAATCGAGAGAATCGACTCTGTTTCTGAGATTTTTTGTTTACTCTGTTTCTGCGATTTTTTTGAACCCTAATTGACTTTGTTTGTGCAAATTCCATTGCAATTGATGATGAATCGAGCAGCACGGATGCTGGAACAGGTGTGACCGGCGGCAGAGCGGTAATTCCCGATCATAATCATCCATTATATCTCCATCCGTCTGATGGACCAGGATCGATGACGGTGGATCTATTGCTAACTGGAATGGACAATTACACGATTTGGATTTGAGCAATGAAAGTAGCATTGCTAGGAAAGAACAAACTGTGTTTAGTTGATGGATCTACCTGGACAAGCATTAGCCCATCAATGGGATCGTTGTAATGCAATTGTGACTTCATGGTATAAGAGCCAGGCCCATCACAATTATTGCTACCGAGTTGGGCCCCCATTTATTTTATCCACACTCCAGTTTGCAGGCCTGGGCGTGAGGGAGAGTGTTGAGTGTAAAAATGGCGTGTGGTAGCCACTAAGTAAGGTGGTGTTTATTTTTTATCCACTAATTCTAATGCTGAGCAGAAATAGCCACTACTCTATTAAAATTATTTTGAAAATATATTTTTACCCTTTTTTCAATTCTTATATTCCCAAACCCTTGTTTTATTCGTTCAGAGGGAAAATTTGAGAGTGAAAATTCCAGAGGCAACTTTCGCGTGCTCCTCAGTATCTGTATCGTCCTTGCATGCAAACCAGCTGCACTTAATCTTTCTCCTTTGTCATCTTCTCTGCATTGAACGAACGAGTTGGCATTTTTTTTTTGTTGCTTTTATGCACTTTTGTTTTTGTATGTGTGTAATCGCGATCAATGTTGTGTTTGGCATCAAGTATGTGTGAAATTTCAAAAATAATGATGATAAGTTGATTTAGTGTCAAATAAGGAGCGGATTTTTATGAGGAAGTTATTCAGAAATTTTTGGTATTGAAATGTATTTGTGGTTCAATCAATATATTTGATTATGTAAGGACATTTCATAAAAATAGTCGTACGAATTCATAAGCTAACCGTGTTTATGAATTTTTGGTATTGAAATATGTTTGTGGTTTAATTAATATATTTGATTGTGTAAGGACATTTCATAAAAATATTCGTACGAATTCATAAGCTAACTGTGTTTATGAATTTTTAGTAAACTGTGTTCATAAAATTTAAGTACCAAGTGTCCTTAACTTTTGAACTTGAAACTTGAAGTTCAAGACCAATGTCCTTAACTTTTCAACTTGAAACTATAAGTTAAGAATTGTTTGTCCTTAACTTTTTAACTTGAAACTTGAAGTTAAGGACCAAGTGTCCTTAACTTTTGAACTTGAAAGTTGAATTTCAGAACCTATTGTCCTTAACTTTTGAACTTGGAAGTCAAAGCTAAGTACCAAGTGTCCTTTACTTTTGAACTTGAAACTTGAAGTTCAGGATGAAGTGTCCTTAACTTTTTAGCTTGAAACTATAAGTTAAGGACTGCCTGTCCTTAACTTTTTAACTTGAAACTTGAAGTTAAGGACCAAGTGTCCTTAACTTTTGAACTTGAAAGTTGAATTTCAGAACCTATTGTCCTTAACTTTTGAACTTAGAATTCAAAGTTAAGGACCAAGTGTCCTTTACTTTGAACTTGAAACTTGAAGTTCAGGACCAAGTGTCCTTAACTTCTCAACTTGAAACTATAAGTTAAGGACTGCATGTCCTTAACTATTTAACTTGAAACTTAAGTTAAGGACCAAGTGTCCTTAACTTTTGAACTTGAAAGTTGAAGTTCAGGACCTATTGTCCTTAACTTTTGAACTTGAAACTTTAAGTTAAGGACTGACTGCCCGTAACTTTTTAACTTGAAACTTGAAGTTCATGACCAAGTGCCCTGAATTTTTCAACTTGTAACTATAAGTCCTAGTCTTTTAGTCATAATCTTTTATGTTCTTTTTCCTTCTTTGTAGTGTGATAATGGAAGGAGATCGTGCGTTCGAGTCTGATGTAATTTAATAAGCTATTGGAAAGGAGATTTACAGTATAAGGAAACAATAAAAAGTTTTTTGTCGAACAGGTAATGGAAGAAGTTGAGGGATGGTATTTTTGGAAACTTTTTCCGATTACAAAGTGTGAAGTTCTGTGGTAAACTTATTCATTGTGTATTGCTTTCAGAAATTGTAAATAATGACCCTAATTCGATGACATTCAAGGTTTTTTACCATGAAATTAAGTTTACACGTGAAGCATTTCATATAATTACTGGTTTGAATTGTTCTTCTTTACTGGACATCAAAGGTTTTCATGAAAAAGAGATAGGCTTTTGAAAGTTTATTTCTCCGGAAAGGATAGAGTTGAGTTGGGTGATTTGTTTAATTTTATTACTACATCTGCATCATTTTGTAAAGACCCGTACAATTTTCTTGTTTAAAATAATGCCCGAATGATTCCTCGAGTTGTTTTTACTGTGAAATTTTTTAAAACGGACCTAATTTGAGTAAAAAGTACCCCGACACTTAAAGAATAATTTTTTTCCAGAAAGTAGGCGTTATGCGACGCACTATGCGATCGCATAACGTGTATGCAGACCGTATAATAGTCGTATACACGGGCAGACCACTGCCCCATTTGAGGACAACTATGCGGTCCAATATGGAACCGCATTTTGGTTCTGCGGACCGCATAGCTGTCGCATTGTTGCCCTTTGATTTTTTGGGAGGGAGGTTATGTGACAACTATGCGATCGCATAACATGTATGCGGACCGCATAGTGGTCGCATACCTGGGCAGATTGTTTTCGATTTTTTCCCACCCAGAGGGCCTTTCTGCGGTCGACCCTGCGGACCGAATGATCGCATTCCTGACCGCATTCTTGTGTCGGGCTCCTATTTTTCTGATTTTAAAACCCGACCCCAGTTCATTAAAACACCCCTCCCCTTCATTTTTAACTGTTTTCTGAGCAAAAATAGAGAGAAGGGAGAGAGGGTTCTTGAGAGAAAAAGTTCTTCTTCATCAAAATTGATTCTTCAAAGTCGCTCAAGCCCGGAATCTATCGAGTTAGTGTTATCTTCTTCACTCAAAGAGGTAAGTCTTCACCCCATTTTCCCCCCAAGTTCTCAGATTTTAATTAAGAATAAAACACATAGGATGGTTCTTGAAAATGGAGGTCAAACCCATGCATGCATGTAAGTAAAACTTCTTAATATAGTAAAAGGGAAGAGGGTTGGGGTAAAATTCACAAAGAAGGGGTGGTAATCTAATGAGGTCGCCTAGCATTCGATAAAATGCTTAAAAGAGTTCGAATTGTATGCATGATTTCCAATTCTGAGTTGAATATGTTTAATTGTGAACTAGATTGACGGTACTAGTCGGTTCCGTGATTTATGAGTAAAAGTTAAAAAGGAATTCCGACCCCAGGTATGTATGGCTAACTTTAACTCTTGTAGAATCCTCTTGTTGTGACGAGAATACGGTATGTGTTCCTTGTGAGATAAAATGTGTATTAACTGTCTTAGTTGATTTCCACCCCACTGTGTTATATGCGATTGAGAAAAATGATTTGGCATGCCTACCTTATGGTGTGCAAAGCTTATAATTGTTCGGGGGTATCGATGTGAAATGGTGTGAACATGTTGATCAATTATGGCAATGCCTTGGATACAAATTACTGCTTGGTGAGAATTATGGTGCCTTGGGCCCAAATAAATAAAGTGTTGATATGAACTTGTGTTTCTTGAAATTATAATTCTTGTGATGTAATTGGTTGTGGTTGTTGTTATGAATTTAAATTGTCAGGCGGGGTCGGGTTGCGCGTCGCAAAACGAAGTAATAAGGTGTGGGTTGTGGTGATAAGGATGGATTAAATTTTCAGGCGGGGTCGGGTTGCGCGCCGCAACACGAAGTAATAAGGTTGATGGGTTGTGGTGATAAGGATGACCGAGGTAATAAGGATGGAATGTGATCATTATCACTATTGGAATGAAAATCTATGAAACTCTTGAATATGGTGATGTTGAAAGGGGAAAAGGAAAGATTGTGAAACTTGTTGATTTTGGTTGTTTTTTTCCACGTGCATCGATTGATTGGTTCTATTACTGTCTCGTATTTGTGTATTGTTTGATTGTACTTGGGATAAAGTTTGTTCATGCATACTAGTACTATTCCATGGAACGTCCCTTTTGCCGGGGGCACTACATTTTCTTATATGAATGTAGGTGGTTCTACAGCAGGTAATTCAGTCCACCGTCAGTAGTGCCTCCTCTCCACTCCGCAGATGAATTGGTGAGCCCCACTTCCTCTCGGGGCCATGTGTGGTTCATGCCACCTTCTTTTGGGTTTATTTTGTGTTGTAAGGTATAGCCGGAGCCTATTTCGGCAAGTATTGTATAAAATCCTATCACTCGTAGAGGCTCCATAGACATAACGTGGGTATTGTACATATGTATTTTGGGTAGTGACAATCGTGGTCCACGTGGTAGAAGTATGTATGTTGTATGTATCTTGCAAGTATTTAGTATCATATGTTGTTAATGGTAAGAGGCAAAAATGAATTTAACTAGAGTTTTATGTTAAGTCTCAAATTGCTAATTCACATGAATAAGGTATATTGGAATCACGGGGTAACGCGTGGGATATGTGAGGCAAATCCAGGTCCGCTTGACTGGGGCCACCCGGTTGAGCGCCGGTCGTGTCCCTCGATTTTGGGGCGTGACACATTTGTAGGCAGCGATGATGATGCTGTGAAGTTGGCAACAATTTATTTTATTGAATCTGTTTTGATGGGGAAGCGGAAGAATAGGAATATGTCCGAGCAGATAATAAAAATTGTAGATGATGATGAACTCTGCTCTTCTTTCAACTGGGGCTCTCTTTGTTATGAAACGTTATTAAAATCATTGAAGAGTTGTTTGAAGCCCAATGAGAATGAGAATGAGAAAGAGAAAGAGAAAGAGAAAGACAAAGATAAATACAAGGATAGCTACACTACACTTGGCTTTCCTTTTGCTTTTTGTGTTTGAATTATGGAAGTATTGCCTATTTTCCAGGAAAAATAATTTGTGAACTTCCGAGAATGTGGTTTTCCTCGGATGTTATGTTATTCGGATATGAAATCTCCACAGTATGATTCTCTGTGTAAAAAAATACTTCCATAATAAAAATGTAAGTTAATCTAAGTACTAGCTATTTTTTTTGTTTATGTTTTAGTTCTGAAAACTTATGTTTTTTTTGTTATATAATAGGTGTATAATTTTATAGAGGTGGCACCATTTGTTTCTTGTGAAGAAGATGCAGAGCATGTTAGCGTGCATGAGTCAATTTTTCAAGATCAAAGCTCAATACCTTCTTCCACACAGTTTGATGAAGCCATGCTTAAGGAAATTGTTAAAGTAGGTTTTCTGTGTTTGAATAGCATTAGGTTTGTATTTGATTATTTTTTGCTTAAGAGACTTTTTTGTTTTTATGGTTTTTGATTCAGAGATTATCAGAGAAGCTTAAAAAGGATCTGCAGGCTGAAGTTACTAGAATAAATCAGAAAATATCTTTATCAGAAAAAAAGATTCAAAATGATATCAAGGTAATATCATTAATTTCAGTTAGTCCAAGTTCATGACCTTGTGTCCTTAACTTTTGAACTTGTAACTCAAAGTTAAGGACTTCCTATCCTTAACTTTTTTACGTGTACGTCTAAGTTCAGGACCATCTGTCCTGAACTTTTGAACTTGAAACTTGAAGTTCAGGACCAAGTGCCCTTAAGTTTTTAACTTGTAAGTCAAAGTTAAGGACCATGTGTCGTTAACTTTTGAACTTGGAATTCAAAGTTAAGGACTGACTGTCCTTAACTTTTGAACTTGAAACTTGAAGTTAAGGACCTATTGTCCTTAACTTTTGATCTTGTAACTATAAATTAAGGATTGTATGTCCTTAACTTTTGAACTTGAAACTTGAAGTTAAGGACCTATTGTCCTTAACTTTTGATCTTGTAACTATAAATTAAGGATTGTATGTCCTTAACTTTTGAACTTGAAACTTGAAGTTCAGGACCAAGTGTCCTTAACTTTTCAATTTGAAACTTGAAGTTCAGGACCTATTGTACTTAACTTTTTAACTTGGAATTCAAAGTTAAGGACTGCATGCCCTTAACTTTTGAATTTGAAACTTGAAGTTTAAGACCAAATGTCCTTAACTTTTGAACTTGTTACTCTAAGTTAAGGATTGCATGTCCTTAACTTTTTTACTTGTAACTTGAAGTTTAGGACTACCTGTCTTTAACTTTTTAACTTGAAACTTGAAGTTTAGGACTACATGTCCTTAACTTTCTAACTTAGTTTCTTTCACAAGATTTAAAGAACAGTCTAGGATCAAAGATTGATACTTTGTTGAAGATTTTTCTGAAACCTGATAAAAGGAACATAGAGAGAGAATCTAGTGTTCCAAATACTAAAGATGGAGTTGACGATCATTGTGATGGTACAGAACCTACTATTACAATTAACAAAGATGCAGGTGATGATGAATGTGATGATATGGATGTGCATGCAGAAGTTCAGTATGAAAGCGATTATAGAGATGCACATCTAGATGATGAAATTGATATTGGCACTGAAATTGGGAAATGTTAGATATAGATTTTGATTTTTTTGTCATTGAAATTTATATTCAATAGTGTAATACATATAAAAAATTGTGATTATAAATATATGTAGAATCTATTGATGTGGTGAAAGTTAAAGATGTAGTAGAATGTCAAGACCAGGAAAATCCAAAAGAGACAGGAGTAACAGAAAAAATTTGTAAATGTGGAGTGCAATCTCAGGATTTAGAAAGTCCATTGGGAGCAAGTGTCAGTGAGATTGTATGCAAATGTATAAAAGGAACATATGATATGTCTACACCTTTCTAATATAAAGAGAATTTTGGAGTTCAAAATTGTGCCAATCAAGGTTAGATGGAATTTTCATGATATGTTGAATCTTAGTTTTTGTGAACTATAAGAATGGATATTAATTGTAAATGTTACAGAATCTTTTGAAGTTTCAAGGGAAGAAGATGGAGTGGAGTATCAAGAGAGAAGTGGAGTACAATCTCAAGACCTAGAAAATACCAAAGGAACAAGCATAATTGGGATTGTTTCCAAATGCATAGATGGAACATGTGATCTCTCTACACCTCACTCTCTTACCGACAATATTGGAAGCCAAGAAAATGCTAGTGAAGATAATGATTTAACTGGGATGATCTTGAGTCACGATCCGAGTTACCCTCCGAACGGTCTCGTGACGGCACCTAGTCTACGACTAGGTAAGCCTAGCGGAAAATAAGACAAAGCAATAATAGAAACAGTAAAGAAGAAGCAATACTATAAAATTTAGCCGCTCGGCATTTACAGCTTCTACTTTCCCAAGACCCGGAACATCACAAAGTCACAAACTCTGAACTGTTGTAGCTCTATACAAAGGAGTGAAGAAAAATGCATCTATATATATCTTCTATAACTATACTGGAGTAGGAAGGAGACTCGGGTGATCCTGCGGACGCGACAGAATTACCTCGCGGTATCCCAAACAGCTGCTGAGATACGCCTAGCCACTTTGTGGTGCACTGGTACCTGGATCTGCACATGGGGAAAACATGCGCAGGAAGGGTGTGAGTACTCCACATTCGGTACCCAGTAAGTGTCAATCCTAACCCCAATCAAGTAGTGACAAGGTCAGGTTGAGGCCCTACTGAGTTTTAAAACAAGACAATTATAAATCTAAACAGTGAAATATAGATAAGCATTGATAAACAGAATTAATGGAACTGAAAGAATTAATAACAGAAAAGAGTCCTCGGCTCAGCACAACATATATCCCAACAGTAAACATGCAATGCAGTACAAGGGGAAAGCTCCCGGATCTCAGTCCGTAGTCCCAATTTAAATATACTATGCAGTACATGGGGAAAGCTCCCGGATCTCAGTCTGTAGTCCCAATTTAAATATGCAATGTAGTACAGGGGGTAAACTCCCGGATCTCGGTCCGTAGTCCCAATTCAAATATGCAATGCATTGCATGGGGAAGCTCCCGGATCTCAGTCTGTAGTCCCAATTTAAATATGCAATGCAGAAGTATGTCGGATACGGCTTAATTAAACAGTTCAGGAAAAATCAACATGCAAGAATACAGTAAAATTACCTAAGCATGGTGCAACTAGTAGCAATTAAGAGGAAATCAAGTAAGGACAGGTGGGCATGCTTATTCTTAAGCTAACTACTCAGTTAAGACAGGGAACAGTAATAAAGGAATGAAAATGAGTGATGCCATGGAAGGAAAAAAGTGAAATTTAGCAACTATGACCCGTGTACGCACTCGTCACCTCACGTACACGGTGTCCACGTAACAAAAATCATTTTAAAAATGCCTAAGGGGAAGTTCCCAACACAGAGTTAGGCAAGCCACTTACCTTGATTGCGCTAATCAACTCAATACCACGCTCTTGCCACGAGTATCCGACTCCGAGTGGCCCAAATCTAATAAATTCGATTGCATAATGTAAATAATACTTTAAGGAATCAAAATAGCTAAATAACTCGAAGCTAATACGTGAAATTAGGAAATTCGCCCAAAAAGTCCCCCAGGCCCATGACTCGGAATCGGGTAAAAATTATATTTTTCGGACACCCATGCACTCACGAGTCTAAACATATGAAAATCTCTCAAATTGGAGGTCAAAACCCAATCCAAACTCAATAATTTGGTCTATGAAGTTTATCAAATTTTTCCCAAATCTTCTACCCAAATTCGAATTCTAAGGACCATATTTAAGTTAGGAATCATGGAAATTGATCTGAGTAGGTTAGAAATCGCTTACCCAAGTTAGCTAGGTGCAAACGTCTTCAAAAATCGCCTTTCCCGAGCTCCAAAATTCGAAAATGGTGAAAATAGGCTTAAACCTTCGAAATGGGTTTTAATATTCTGCCAGGCTTAAATTGTGAAGCACGATCGCGGACATACGGATGCGATAGCATAGAGTAAGCCTCACCCCCCTTAAAATGGACATTGTGCGGTCGCACATTAGCACTTGCGATCGCGGAGCACACCGGACTGGACCCTATGCGTTCGCAGCTAGGCCCACGCAAACGCACAGAGCAAAACTCCCCTTGCCCGACCCAATGACCTTATGCGGCCGCGACCCCCCTGCTTCGCACTGGTCAAAAATAGTTGGGCCCAAACTTTTTCTACGCGATCGCGACCCAAAACACGCAATCGCACTAAATGATTACCTGCTGCTCTAAAAACCAGAAAAATAGGTGAAGACTAGGCCAAAAATATGCCCGTTTGAACACCCTAAACACACCCGAGGCCCCCGGGACCTCAACCAAAACTACCAATCAACCATAATATTTCATTCAAACTTGGTCGAGCCTTAAAAACACGTCTCATAACATAAAAATCATTAAATATGCATAGATTCAAGCCTAAGAACTTATGAAATTTCTAAAATCCACATCTCATGCCGAATCATGTCTAAACTCGTCCGAATGACCTCAAATTTTGCCACAGGTCACCAATGGCATTACGGCCTGCTGTCGCTTTCAGAATTCCATTCCGAATCCGATATCAAAATTTTACCTATCGGTCGAAATCGCCGAAATTCTAACTTCGCCAATTCAAGCCTAAATCTACAACCGACCTCGAAAATACATTTTGAACTCGCTCCTAACTCCGAAGTCACCCAACGGAGCTAACGGAGTCGACGGAATCCCATTCCGGACCCGTCTTCCCATAGTTCCAACTACGATCCGATTTCTAAAGCTTAAACTCACAAATAAGGACTATGTGTCCACAACCTCTTCGAATTTCACCACTCAATGTTCCAACAAGTCCCAAAAGCAGAAACAGATGTGGGAAAAATAATTATTAGGGGATCGGGGCGCTAACTCTCAAAATGACCTACCGGGTCGTTACATCTTGACAGTTGCAAAAGGTTAGATAGTATTTTTTTTAATTTTATACATGTTTGTTTTAATCAAAGACTAGTAACAAGTACTAATAGTGTTAGCTCTTGTAAATATTTTGCAGAATCTTGTGAACTTGAAGAACATGGAGAACAGTTGCAAGATAAAGAAAATATGCAGTTGGAAGATAAAGAAAATGCAACCAATATGTCAACTCAATTGTCTGTTGAAAAAATACAAGAAGGAAGTGTGAACAAGACATGTATTGATTGTGTCCTAAATATTATATTCATAATTGCTAGTACATTCTAAAAATAATATTCTTAGTTTTTGTCTCTTCATTTGACGACTTGCAACAAACTAATGTATATATATATATACTATTGTTTGCAGAGCAAAACAAAGATGAAGCTCTTAACCAATATATTAGGAAAAGGAAGAGAGATAGTATTGGTTATGATGGTCCATCATTTTCTATTCTTACTGCTACTCATCCAAGTACACAAATGAGCATTGATGAGGGTTTGTCTATGGAGGTTGAAGGAAATGTTGAAGAAGATCTTGGTCGAGGTAAAAGGAATAAGAAGCTTAGTTGGCAGTTGAAATCTCCTTTTGAACAGGAAAGAAAAACAGGAACATCGATGGCGCACAATGAAAATACTACCAAGAATTTGGGCTGGATAAAATCAAAATATACTCGTACATGTATTTTTCATTATGTCAAAGATGATGCAAAATTATTGAAGAAATTTATTG
Source organism: Nicotiana paniculata (assembly GCA_005239505.1). Taxonomy (NCBI): domain Eukaryota; kingdom Viridiplantae; phylum Streptophyta; class Magnoliopsida; order Solanales; family Solanaceae; genus Nicotiana; species Nicotiana paniculata. The sequence continues at coordinate 41,308 of MDKI01046107.1, read as the reverse complement.
GGTGGTTGGGTAAGGAGAAAAGTAAAGGTCGCAAAAAACGGTAAGTCCCTTAATGTATTTCATTATTTCTTAATTGCTTAAATTCGTGTCCTTAACTTGTAATTTTAAATTTAGGACTAAGTGTATTGATACTGAAATTCCTAAAGTTAAGTGTCCTTAACTTCTGTGGTTGTAAGTTTAAGTTTAGGATCAAGTGTCCTTAACTTTTGAATTTGGAAATCAAAGTTAAGGACCAAGTGTCCTTAACTTTTCAACTTGGAATTCAAAGTGAACTTTTGAACTTGTAAGTCTAAGTTCACGACCATGTGTCCTTAACTTTTGAACTTGAGACTCAAACTTCAGGACCAAGTGTCCTTAACTTTTGAACTTGAAACTCAAACTTCAGGACCAAGTGTCCTTAACTTTTGAACTTGATAGTCTAAGTTCAGGTTTAGATTTCCTTAATTAGGAAATGAGGACTAACTTCTAACTTTGATATTTTCAAAATTTTCAGGGGACAAACTGATATATATGCTGATGATAATGGTGTGAGAAAGAATCCATACAAATTATATCATCAAAAAATCAGGAGAAAAATGTTCTTCCTTGAGCTTTCAGATAGTAGCTTTGTTCTTGATGATAAGGTTTGATAATTCACAAGGCATTTATTTTCTTTATTCTTAATTTATTAGTTTTGAATTATTTTATGACTGATGGATTTGTTTTGTTTTTTTGCCTTTTATGAAGCATATTGACATTGCCCTATATTATTTGAGAAAGAAGGAATTCTACCACCCTCGCGACCATTCTTTTCGTTGCACAACTACAGATATAGTTTTTGATAACTATATGCTAGAGATATATAAGGAATTCAATGAAGATGTTACATATGGATTTTGGTGTGGTGATAATCAATTGGTTCTGAAACCATATGTGTGGAGTGATAATCGTAGATGTGGAATTTCTTGGACAGAGGTTGACAAAATCTTTTTTCCATGTCGGCTTCCTTCAGAAGATGATAATGTTGTCACACATTTTCTTTTGGGGGTATTGGACTTGAATGAGAAAAATATTGATGTGTATGATTCCATATAAAGAGAGCCATATGAGGCAGGAATGAATCACATTGAAATGTATGCACGCGTGATCCCCAACTTGCTAAAGTTCTCACAGTTTGAGAAAAATCGCAAGTCTTTTTGAAATGCAACAAATTTGATATTCAGTGTCAAACATCACCACAACAAACTGGATCGTACGTGTTATTATTTGTTATATAATTTATATGTACTTTAGATTTATTGTTTAATTGACTCCATATCTTACATTTTTCTTAGGACTGATTGTGGTGCATTCCTAATCAAGTATGTGGAGTTGTTGATGATGGGAAATGATGTGGATAAATTTCAATCTGAAGACATAAAAGACTTTAGAAAAGAACTTGCAGCAAATCTTTGGGCACATGGAGAGTGGAAAAGAAATTCTGGTTATGATACACCACCAGAAAATATTGGCGACGACTATAATAGTGAAAATGAAACTTGTTGTCCGAAGGAGCTGTAGTTTAGTTGTAAAGAAAGTTAGTTGTAGTTGATTTTTTGTATAAAATTGTTGTAAAGAATCCATATGAATTCTGAAATATCTTGTAAATTCCTCAAAAGGCACTTTTATTTTGTTTGCATAGCATGTTCTTTTGTCATAGCTATGCAAAATTACAATTTTAGAAGTAATATGAAGGCATCATGTTATTAATTTCTTTGTTTCTGTCAAGTATTGATTTGTCCATTTGCAATCCCTAAAATTAAGTGTATTGAGCTTGTAAGTATTAGTTCAAGACCAAGTGTAATTGAACTTCAAATTCAAAGTTAAGGACCAAGTGTCCTTAACTTTTGAGCTTGTAAGTCAAAGTTCAGGACCATGTGTCCTTAACTTTTGAACATGAAACTCAAACTTAAGGACCAAATGTCCTTAACTTTTGAACTTGAAACTCAAACTTCAGGACCAAGTGTCCCTAACTTTTTAACTTAAAAGTCTAAGTTAAGGACCAAGTTCCTCAACTTTTGAAATTGAATCCTTAACTTTTGAACTTGTAACTCAAACTTCAGGACCAAGTGTCCTTATCTTTTGTACTTGGAACTGTAAGTTAAGGACCAAGTGTCCTTAACTTTTCAACTTGTGAGTCAAAGTTAAGGACTGCTTGTCCTTAACTTTTGAACTTTGAACTCAAACTTAAGGACTGTCTGTCCTTAACTTTTGAACTTGTAAGTCAAAGATAAGGATTGCTTGTCCTTAACTTTTGAACTTTGAACTCAAACTTAAGGACTGTCTGTCCTTAACTTTTGAACTTGTAAGTCAAAGTTAAGGACTGCATGTCCTTAACTTTTGAACCTGTAAGTCAAAGTTAAGGACTGCCTGTCCTTAACTTTTGAATTTTGAACTAAAAAAAAACAAAAAGAACGTAAGCAGAAAGAAATTTTGAAAATTCAAACATCTGCTCAAATAAGAATAATCTAAATGAATCCAATTTATAGCAAAAACTTAAAAGAGTCGATAAACATAAGTGGATATATATACTATTCTCTATGCTTCCTTGAAAATGGATGGACTGCTGGAGAATATATACAATATGTTCTATTATGACTAATTCTTCTGCAGCGACCACATTTGAATGTCATTTTTTATGACTCGGTAGCTCGAATATGCCTTTTCTTCTGCCTTCTACCTGGTGGCACTTTGAAATTTGGAGGTTTAACAATTTGTGACTTAACACTCTCTGGTACAATCCAAGAATCAATATGTCCTACATGATGTATTTGTATTTCATATGTTTTCAGCCAAGATTCCTTTAAGTACCAGTACGAGCAAAAGTTGGACTTCTTGATGTTTCTCTTCTTGATAGCTGCAATTGCATGTATGTATGGTAATTCATCAAATTGAAACTGAAAACAATCACATGTTCTTTTGTTTAAGTCCACCAAGAAAGTAATTCCTTCTTCTTCAACTCTAGAACACCATGAATCAACAGGGAAGACCTTCAATGTTGAAAAATTATAAGTTAGTACATTATGTTAAATTATATTAAAATAATAACCTAAACATATAACATAATACTTACATTCAAAGTAAATGCCAAATCCATATTTTTCTTCAATTCCTCTTCTACTCAACAAGAAACATCATAAAAAGTTCCTTCTGCTTCATTTCTTCTTTCATAAAACCAATGTTGTAGCTTCACTTGAATGAAATCCATCATTCTTAATATAGGCAACTCCCTTGCTTCTAGTAGGACATAATTCATTGACTCAAATATGTTTGTTGTGAGCATGTCATATCTTCGTCGTGGACTACAAGAATGTGCCCACCTTTCCTGTGGTTCTTCCATCAAGTAGTCAAAAGTCTTCTTATCTACTTTTGCTATATCTAACATGTAAAGATCAAATTCTTTGCGCATGTATACTATTGCAGCACTTTGAAAAAGTTTTATGACCTCACTTTTCACTTTCTTTCGCATTAGGTTATGCTCCAAATGATAGATACAAATCTCATGGTGGCTTTCAGGATATACCTTTGCGATGACATATGTAACAGATTGATGCATGTCTGATAAAAAAATTAAATTCTTACGACTCCCAATTTCATTGCGAAGCTCACTAAAGTACCACTCATAGGAATTGTTATTTTCAGATTCTGCTATTCCAAAGGCTAGTGGGAAATTTTTGGTTATTTGCATCCTTTGAAACTGAAATCATTAAAACACCACGAAATTTTGACTTCAAAAAAGTTGCATCAACAACAATCACTGGTCTACAATGATTCCAACCAGATATTGATGATCTATATGCATAAAACATATAAAGAAACCTGAAAATACAATATAAAAGAAGGTTAACAGAAGTTAAGGATAGACAATCCTTAACTTAGACTAACAAGGTCAAAAATTAAGGACATGTAGTCCTGAACTTCAGGTTACAAGACCAAAAATTAAGGACAAGTAGTCCTGAAGTTAGACTAACAAGGTCAAAAGTTAAGGACATGTAGTTCTTAACTTAGATTTACAAGATCAAGAGTTAAGGACATGGAGTCCTTAACTTAGACTAACAAGGTCAAAAGTTAAGGACAGGCAGTCCTTAACTTAGAGTTAAGGACATGCAGTCCTAACTTAGATTTACGAGCTCAAAAGTTAAGGACATGGAGTCCTTAACTTAGACTAACAAGGTCAAAAGTTAAGGACATGTAGTCTTGAACTTCAGGTTACAAGCTCAAAAGTTAGGGACAGGTAGTCCTGAAGTTAGACTAACAAGGTCAAAAGTTAAGGACATGTAGTCCTTAACTTAGAGTGACAAGTTATAAATTTAAGGATATGCAGTCCTTAACTTAGGTTTACAAGCTAAAAATTTAAGTACATGGAGTCCTTAACTTAGACTAACAAGGTCAAAAGTTAAGGTCATCATGTCCTTAATTTTTTAACTTGCAATTCTAAGTTAAGGACCAAGTGTCCTTAACTTTTTGACTGCACACATGAAAGTTAAGGACAACACGTCCTTAACTTTTTAACTGGTTAAAGATAGCATGTCCTAAAGTTTATAAAACAGACTAATAAATTCTTTTTTGATTGTTTACATGTTGTCGTCTATCTTTATGTTAGTATATGTTCCCGGGTTCTTACTTCTCATCATATACAAGTATGAAATTTTTTCGGAAGCACGTTGAATAGCACGCCACGCCTTGTGATACCCAATGTCTAGTCCATGCAATTTTTGCATTTCTTCCATGACAAGAGCTGGTGTAACTTCAAACCTTGGGTCTCGAAGATTGTCGATAATGTAACCACTAATCAACTTTGAAGTTGTATGCCTTTGGTCAGCTTTCATAGTGTTAACAGAGCAGCCATGGTTTTTCTCAATCTTTACCATCTTGAACAGTGTTGAATCTTTAATTCTGAAAGCACGCACGCACCACCCACACCTATCATCATTGAATTTCAACGAATATCTTGTTGAGCTTGATCTAACAATCTTGAATTCAAAACGTCCTTTAATTTCTATATTCGAAAAACAGTTCATTATACTCTTCTTTTTGTCAAATATTGATCCCACTTTTATTTCATCCAACGAAGCATTTTCTCTTAATATCGTAGTTGGGGATTCTTTTTATTTTGAATTTGACCTTCGTCTAGTTAGTTGAGTAGAGTTTTTTTCAGTAATTTCTTCGATTACCAATGCACTCTCTAAGACTTGAATACCCAAAGTTTGTTCGTTGTGAATCTCTATAATGCTTTGTCCTTCTACTTGAATAGAATCAAATGTTTGAAGCACCTCTTCAGTTATTGGTTGAGCTTCAACCATATCTCTTTCCATTATATTTTGGCATTTGTTTTGATTGTCATGTTGAGTTTCTCTGTTGACATGTTCAAAGGTGCTTGTTTATCCAAAAACTCTTTCCGAAATATCAACAATGAAACGACAACCCTTGAAGAGTGAATGATTTTTTAGTAACTCTATACATGTGTGAAGATCTAAATCTTTGGATATAAGCATTCCCTTGCTTGTTCCCAGGTTGATATCAAACCATATCACTACTTCAAACTTGTCTCTATCCAATTCAATAACTTCAAAGATCTGTTCAATGAAATCTTTAAACTGAATTGCCTCAGGTACTAGAACAAGCTTTGTTTGATGATCAAGATACTTATAGTCTTCAGTCCATCTACCATTAAAAGAAACTATAATGCATATTGTTTCCATCCTGCAAGTTAAGAGAATGGAAAACTCAGGACATTTTTTATAGATTAATCCTTGTATAATTAAGAACATGCATTGTAAGTTCAGGACCAATTTAAGGACCAAGTGTCCTTAACTTTTTAACTTGGAACTCAAAGTTCAGGACCAAGTGTCATTAACTTATGAACTTGGAACTTAAAGTTCATGACCAAGAATCCTTAAGTTATGAACTTGGAACTGTAAGTTCAGGACCAAGTGTCCTTAAACTATGAACTTGGAAATTTAAGTTAAGGACCAAGTGTCCTTAACTTTTGAACTTGGAAATAAAAGTTCAGGACCAAGTTTCCTTAACTTTTGAACTTGGAATTCAAAGTTAAGGATCAAATGTCCTTAACTTTTTAACTTGAAACTTGAAGTTAAGGACTGCCTGTCCTTAACTTTTCAACTTGTAACTCTAAGTTCAGGACCAAGTGTCCTTAACATTCAACTTGAAACTCAAACTTCAAGACCAAGTGTCCTTAACTTTTTCAAAACAATTTGCAAAACTATGACAATATGTCCTTAATATTCAGAAGAACAACAAAAAAGTTAAGGACATTGTGTCCTTGACTTTTTCAATTCAATTTGCAAATCCAGGACACTATGTCCTTAATATTAGTAACAACAGTCATGTTAAGGACACCAAATCCTTAACATTATGTGCTCAATTTTTATAGAATTATCACAGACATTATGTCTTAAACCTTATCGATCCAGAAATTCAAAAAAATAAAATAAAATTCCTAGCATCAATTTCCTAGTAATGAAATAAAAATCAATAGAAAAACACAAAAGCATAACTTACTGTAAATTTATGTCGATTTTTGGACGAGAGAGTTGAATTCTATAGTTTTAAATCGGAAGAGAAGCTTCTGCAATTCTATAGTTTGAAAATCGACGATCACATTCTCTGTTGCTGCTGAAGTTAGTTACATGCTGCTGTTGCTAATCGTTAATAAAAGCGTAGGTATAAGTTATAACATAAGGGTATTTTCGTCCAGTCAGGTAAAATTTTATTAAACCAGTGGCTAAAGACTAAAGACATTTAAAACACTGGCTTTAAAGTAAAGACATGTGCTCTTAATGGCTATATGTGCACATCACCCGTGTTGAGTTGTCCCACATCGGAGGGATTTGAGGTCCTTGGTCTCCTTATATGGTCTTGGGCAATCTCCACCTCATAAGCTAGCTATTGGGGTTGAGTTAGCCCAAGGTACATTCTCACTCAATATTCATGGAGATATCTCGTATGTTTTCTTCTGGAACTCCCGACTTGCACTTGGCAAACTTTCTTCATATGATCACAACTATGGCAAAATCAGGTTCCAATGAGGAGTAAACTGAGTTTTTTCATTTTGAATAGGCAGAAAATGCCTAAGCTTCCTGTAGGAGAATCTTTTTGGTCACTCGGAAATGTTCCATTGTCAACATATAGTGAGACAAGGATGATGAGCTCTTCTAGAACAATTGATGAGAAAAACTATGTGAAAATCAAGAAGAGAGCAGGAATCATCTCAAACTGGCCACCTACGGACTGGAAAATTGCTCTTGGTTTTCGACGCTTTAGTGTGTGTGTGTTGTGAAGTCAGAGACAACACGTGAGATACAGTCGAAAGAGGAGACAGTGGAAGAAACTGTAATCAAAACACGTAAGCTGCCTCCAATTGAGATGACTTGTGTGGAGTGCGGACAACGGTCCAGCAACAGATGCAGTTGTAGTAGGTTCATAAGATGTTGATCATGTATGTAATGTGCTCGTACCTGGTATTATGAAGGAGGCATTCGATTCTTCTCATCCAATGACTGAACCACAAGACGTGAATTATAGTTCATCTGATGTGACAAAAAGAGATCAGCTGTATATAGATGCTCAATAGGAAACTGGCAGGCTTGGAGAATTTTTTGCTTTCAAGTACTGAGAGAACCCTTATATTCTTAGATTTTTATTACGTTATGAGGTTTTGTTCACCTCAGATATTGTATTTCCCGTTGCTATTATTTGGTACTACTTATCCTTTATCTCTCCCCTTTTCTTTTCTCTTCCCCTTTCTTCCTTTCTTGCTATCCACTTCTTCTTATACCCTTCCTGAGCCGAGGGTCTATTGGAAATAACCTCTCTACATGTATTAGGTAGGGACAAGGTCTGCGTACAGACTATCCTCCCCAGGCCCCACCTGTTGGGATCTTATTGGTTTGTTGTTGTTAAGTACTTTTCGGAGAAACTCGATGAGCCTCTTATGAAATGGGTAAATGAAATCAACGAAACGGGGCTTCCCCATGACCTTGCTGTGGGAGATGACGAATACATAGAAGTAAAGGCACTAGATTGACGGGAAATGATTGGTTCCATATTAGCTTGAGGGAATGGCAGATTGCAGTTAAGAGAGGTGAGTCTTTTAGCGTTGCCCGTGTTGTATTATTGCCCAATAATTCAGCAGCAGTGACGGTATACAAAAACCCATTCAGACTTTGTCAGCTTGGTAATTAAACTTCAGTTAGATCTCACAATATCCAAGTCATGATACTTTTTTAAGATGTACATTAGAATGATACACTAATTTATGTTACTCCATACAATCATACAAGAACTCAATCAACAACAGCTACAACAACGACGACCCAATATAGTCCCACAAGTGGAGTATGGGGAGGGTAGTGTATACGCAAACCTTACCTCTACCCCGATAGGATAGAGAGACTGTTTCTGATAGACCCTCATCTCAAGAAGACAAAAAGACAAAAAGAAACAATATATCAGTACCATCGTGAGAATACTAACAACAATACAAGAACCAGTGAATAGATAAAAGGCAGAAATAATGACCAGAGGTCTGTCACTATGAAAACGGAAGAGTAGCGTAAACACACCACTGACCACTAGCAGCCTAAGACTAAATCCTATCAGCCTAGCCCCACACTGGTAAGACTAAATATGCTCAACTACCTCCTAACCCACAACCTTAATGCTCGACCTCCACAGCTTCCTTTCGAGTGCCATGTCCTCGGATATCTGAAGTCTCGCCATAACCTTAATGATCGACCTCCATAGCTTCCTATCGAGTACCATGTCCTCAGAGATCTGAAGTCTCGCCATATCCCACCTGATCACCTTTCCCCAATACTTCTTAGGCAGCCATATACCTCTTATCGTACCCATCGACGCCAACCGCTCGCACCTCCTTACCGGGGCATCCAAGCTCCTTCTCTGAACGTGACCGAACCATATGAGTCTCACTTTCCGCATCTTGTCATCAATAGGAGTCACACCCACATTCTCCCGAGTATCTTCATTCCTAATCTTATCCATCCTAGTGTACCCGCACATCCACCTTAACATCCTCATTTCTGCTACTTTCATCAACTAGACTAAAGTTTTAGTCGATGATAAAGAATAAGAAATTGTCCAGGCTTGCATCATTCAGTTGCCGGCTGAGCAGCACATCATTGTCAAAGTTCTTTATTTAAAATTTTACGTTAAATATTAACCTAACATTGTTGGGGAAACTTGAGCTGGAGAGTAGTTTCACCTCGGCGAACCAGTAATTTCAGCTAATTGCTTCATTGTATAATGTAATTCTCAATTTAGAAATGACAACAATATATGTATATGGAGATGTTCCTTGTAGTTGTTTTCTTAAATACTACTCCCTCTGTTCCAATTTATGTGAATATGTGTGATTGAGCACGAAATTTAAGAAAAATGAAGACTTTTGGAATTTGTGATCCTAAACAAGTCAAAAAGGGGCCCAGAGTATTTGTGTGGTTATTTTAAAGCTTCCCATTAAGGTTAGAATTGTAAGTTTAAGCTAAATTGTTTACAAATTTAGAAATGGGTCATTCTTTTTGGAACAGACCAAAAAGGAAATAGTTCACATAAACTGGAACAGAGGGAGTATATCATTTTTGATTCAAGTACAAATTTGTATAGAAGGTTGATAGCAAATACAAATTGAGTTTATTGTGAATTGTGCCTAGAAACTGGGCAAATGTTATTTTCTTATACTACAACAAACTCAGTGTAATCATACAAGCGGAATAAACATTATTCTCTTATAAATTGTGGAATTTTGCAAGCTGTGCAGTTTGCCTTGTTAGTTGATCAAAATTTTGATTTCTCTTGCATTTCTGCTGTGATCTTCCTACCTTTTCATCGAAAATCTTTTCCATTAATAATATACAAGAAGATGTTTATTGGTTCAACTCAATTAGAAGAATGTGATGATAAACGTAATGCTTTTAAAAAGTTTGAAGACAGTTTTAAAGACATTCTCTGGAGTCCGTATACAGGTATTTATGCGGACTTACATACTTATTATGTAAATTTCAGAATTTTTTGAGTTTCCATCCCTTGGGTGTTTAAGGATATGTATAATAAGGTAAAATTTGTCTATTTCTCATGTAATGTTATTCCCTGGAAAATGACCGCTCTCAAGATAATAGCTGAAAAATATATAGTTTCTAGCGCGGGATAAAAGTGATAATACTCCAAATTTATTCGATAATTCTTCAAACCATTACTAATTGGACTACCATTACCTATTTTTGGTGGCTATCAACCGTCGTCATAAATACCAAATTTGTTTTTGTTGAAATTTTATCAGTCATATTTGTTTTTTGATTAGTTGCTGGAAATATAGTTGTTCAACAAATAACAATAGCCTATTATTAAAATACAAAGACATTTATAGAGGAATTTTTTTGCTATAAGAAATATCTCTATAGGAAACAATTATAAAAATAGTACGGGCTAGTCAGTTTTTGAATTTGTTATTCAAAAATAGTCAACATTTGCAAAGTCATTGAAAAATAGCCACTATTTTGCTGCAACACAAAAGTTCCAGCATAATATACTGGAGATCGGTGCACCTGTGTATGGACTTCCAGCATATTATGCTGGAACTCCAACACGCGAAAAGTTGCAGCATAATATACTGGAGATTGGAGCACTTGTGTAAGAACTTCCAGCATATTATGCTGAACCGGTATATTATATTGGAACTCCAGTATATTATGCTGGGGTATTTTACGAATTTTGAACAATATTTTTTTTTTTAAAATGGCTAAATTTCGACTACTTTTGAAACTGTGGCTATTTTTTGAATGACCACTTGTAAATCTGGCTATTTTTGAATTTCTCCCGGCAAAATTGGAATGTTCATCGTGCCCAAGTAGAGCTGTCAATATGGGTTGGGCCGGGTTAGCCAGCCCACGTGGGCTTTAGCAATTGATATGTTGGGCTGGGCTAGCCCACTATTTTGATGGGCCTTAAAATGGTTAGCCCACCCCAACCCTATGTGGGCCACGGGCTCCCACGGGACGACCCATCATTGTTAAAAATATAATTTTATATTTTTTTCTTTAAGTTTTGACCTAAAAAAAGATAAATATTTAAAAGTTAAAAATATCTCATTGGAAAGATTTGCAAAACTTAAGAACTTTTTATACTGTCCCAATATATCACATAAACACTAAAAAAGTAAAAGACAAGACTATATATTATTCACTAAAAGTCAAAACTCAAAACAACTATTCATAAGAACGTCCAAGACGCTTGTGGGATATCCAACACATCATATTCATCAAACATATTTGGATCCGCTCGTGAAAAGTTTGTCTTAACATAGTCAGTTTCATCTACATCTACAATTCATATGCAATATTAATTAGTTAAATATTAAGAATAATTAAATTTATAAACTAATAATATTCAAATTCACATAAAAAAAATATTACAAGTTTGAGTTTGGGAAAGGACGTGCAGCCAATTTCGAGTAGTAGCAAGTGTTTAGACATTTTAATGATGGATGCAACTTCTGTATTTTGTCAGAACATGTCCAACGCTAAATGTTGATTCCGATGCTACAATAGTAATATGAATACTAAGTGCATCACGCGCTATTACTGAAAGATCGGGATATTTTCTAGAATGGTCCTTCTAATACATGAGAACATCCATCTTTTGAAACTTCTCAAGATCAAGCTTTGGTTCCTCTAAGTAAAGATCCAATTCTGACTTTCCATCGCTAGAGGCAGTATACTTTTTATATTTTAAATAAATATTTTTATTAGGCCCATCGGCTGGCCCGACCTATCCCAGCCTCAGTCAAGCCTCACAGGGCACGGGCTTTAAAGCCTTATTCTTAAATGGGCTCCAAATATTCTAGCCCAACCCTACCAAATCACGGGCTGAGTTGGGCTAGCCGGCCAAGCCCATATTAGCTCTATGCCCAAGTCATATTTACTACATTTTCAGTTTTGCACCAGAATGTTCTTACAACTTACCAACTCAAGGTATTATTTGCATAAAATTATATGTTTTATTGAAAGATCCAAACTTAACAATATTTATTGTTTTGATACACGAAGTAATTGACAAATGTGACTTAATTAAAAACATATTGAGAAATATATAAATTTTAATCGCTTCCAAAAATATTAACTGATAAAATTCATATTTTTATGTATGTTTATTGTATACAAAAATAGATATATATTATATACATTTTGACTAAATAAGACAATTAGTTTCGGTCGACTAACCAATATATTCGTACATAACTTTCAAGCCAAACTCAAAACAATGTGTTTCGAGCAACTCCATTGTGAAATGTTAAAATATTTATCCTAGTGAATTTGAAAAAGAAAAAAAAAAGAAAAACGGAAACAACTACTTTTGGCGGTTCTTCATTTATACCCATGGGATATATAAAGAACGCGCAGCCCCTAAACCCTCTGTTAAACCCTTCAGCCATTGCTAGTTTCCCTCTTGCACTCTTATAATGTACGGACAGCCACCGCGTAACGGCGGCGGAGGTAGCGGCTGGCGCAGCGGACCTACGCCGCAGCAGCCACAGTCACCCGCACCACATGTAGGGTTTCAAAATCATAACTTTATACCTTCTCAACCTCCAAACTATTTCATTCCTTCAAACCCCTTCTTTCCCCAAAACCCCAATTTTCCAATTCAAACCCCTAATTTCGCAAACTTTCCAATCCAACAAAATCCTAATTTTCAATTTCAGCAGTCTCCGCAGAGTTCGTCGAGAGGTAACGAGGCTGTTGAGAGAGTTGATAGAGCAGTAATTAAGGCACGTAGAGACCTTATAGAGGCTGGTGAAAATGTATCGGCTTGGAAAGTTTCACAAGCTGCTTTGGTTATACTTAAAGCTGATTCTTTGGATTCGTTGGGTCTCAAAATGCAACAAGTTCCCTCTCTTAACCGCCTCATAGTTACCGAAGGGAAGGTACAACAACTTTTTATTTTTACAGATTTTTGTATTTACTTTTTCATGATTTTTTTTTTAAAGTTGAGAATATGTTTTAGTCATGTTAGCACTTTTATTTTAGGTCCTATGCTGCTTTTCTAGGAGTAAATTGATATGTCAGCACAAAATATAAAGAATTTCCAGTGATTAAAACCAAATGCATTGTTTAAATGAATGTGACTTGCAAAATGCAGAGTTGTGTAAAATATTATTTTTTGTAGAATCATAATAAACCTACCAAAATGTCCCAATATGGAATGTATAAATTTGAAGGAGCTTTTTTAAAAATAAAGTATATTTGGTTAACCGATCAAATTTTTTTTGTTGCTCATGGTCTCTTTTTTGTAATTTGACTGAAGATGTTTTAGACTACTATGAACTTTAATCAGTTTTATCCCATGGATTATTTGGAACTTTGCTTATGATAGTTGAATTTTCTAACTCTGTTGAGCTGTTTGTATGTGTTTTTCTGGAGATTTAATGATTAAAGATGCCTTATGTGGAGCATGAAATGTTCGCACATGATATAGGTTTCAGTTTTGTGTACTTAAAAGGGTAAGCATCTGATTTCTATAGTTTTTTTGTCATGAGGAAATTATGCAAAAAATGAGTATATGATGTGCTTATTTAGAATTTTACTTATCAAAAAGGAAAGTATACAATGTGCTTATTGGTTTTGACACCAGCAAACGGTGGTTATGGAGATTGTTCAAATGCATTGTTGTTGCTCAACTTGGTCATTTACATTGGCGGCACTTAATTTTTAGTAGTCTCTCTCTCTCTCTTACTTTCTGTACTTTATTTTGCTTTGTTCCCTTCAATTTAATTTTTTGGTTTTGGAGGCTAACCTCAATTCGTCATGTGTTGTTTACACCGAGCTCCATCTCATCTTTTAATAGATACACTTGTTTTGTCCTTTTACCTTTTCTTGGTGTGCCTTTTGATCCATCAAGCAGCACTCTATTTCCAACCCCCTTACTTCAAATAGGGGGTACATTATTTACAAGTTGAAGGGAAGAGGTTATTAAATCATTCTTCCCAAAGCAATGTGAAACTAGAGTGAAGCTTTGGTGGCCATTAACCTTAAATTCCATGTTGTATTTTCTTGGATAATTTTTGGTGGATATTTATGGTGCACCATCTATTTGGTTTCTTTTCATGAGAAGACAATCTTATGGAATTCTAAATTTTCATTTCCCCATCTCTTTTCTTAGATTAATGCTTTCATCCACTGCTTTGTTGGTGTTCAAAGAATTACCACATTGTATGATTTGGAGGTAGCAATAAGCAAGAATGAAGGGATTGAGCAGTTTGAAGAGCTGGAATTGGGTCCGCTGGTGAAACACCCGCTTATTATCCATTATTTTTCTGTCAACCCTGATATGTCAGAAGTTTCCAGAATAACAACTGAGGAGATAACGTCCTTACTTTCTGAGTTCATGGATGCTGATAAACATAGAAAAGTAAATGTAGATGAATTTTTGAACTTCATCGCCGTGAAGAAATCTTCTAAAACCAGAGAGAAGCTCGGTGTGCGGATTCAGAGCTTGGGGTATGTGGCTTATTTTCACTCGTACAAGATTTTATTTATGTTCAATTTACTATTGTAGAATAGCCTCATTATTTTTGATAAGGAGAATAGCCTAATGATGGAAACTTATCATTATAAAATTTTAGATAACTAAATATGAAAATTAGCTTATATTTTGGCACCCAAGGGGTGTCTGCCTTTTCATAAAGTTCATGGTGAACAAACTTTAGAGCTATAATTGTGGTGTAGGGTGTGCGACTTGTATGGTGGGAATGTCATGGCTTAAACTAGGGCCATGACCGGCACTTGATAGGGTAGACCTTACCAAGCAGACCATCTTGACCTGGCTAAAGTAACTCGTACTTGTCAATGAATATCATAACCAATTTTTTTACTTGCTTAGCAAAACTACAGTGCAAGTACATTTCAAATTTAACGTAAAGGCGTTCTATTATCTTTTGAAGTAGTCACAAGACATAAGATCAATTTGGCAAAGAGCAGAATCTTCAATTTAAAGTAGATGAGTGCATTGAGGAGTTGGGTGATATTCTGGAATGTAAGGTGGAAAACTTTCCTACTTTTACATAGGGCTTCCACTAGGGGCAAGAAGAAATGATCATATAATCTGGCAAGGGGTACCGGACTGGTGTGCTAGCAAACTAGTTCCTTGGAAGAAGCAATAGCTTTCTTTTGGAGGAAGAGTTACTCCTTTTCTTTTTGTTGAGAAGATTTTATTAAAAAGCAGTATTGAGAAATTACAGATATAGTGCTGGCTCAATAGCATTAAAATCCTATGCAATCTAGCGTGTCCAGCATATCATGTAATTTCAACACTACAATTCCATCTCTCCAACCAAGACCTGCCATGGAGTACATGGAGCGAATTCTTGAACAATATTTAAATACTCTTAACAAGAATATGGGTAAAAGATGAAACTGTTGGCTTCCATGAGAAAGATGTGGGGCTCACCCTTGAATGCTATGTATGGTGCTAAAATCAATTGGTGAAAAGAAGCAATGAGATGGGAACAAGCAAACCCAAAAGGAAAAAAAGGAACAATGAGAACAGAAATGGTGAGTTCATCAACTCAATAACTGTAAATTGTTCCTGTTGAGACTATAATTAAGGAATTAAAAGTGTGCTCTCTCTAACTGTTTAAGCTTTTAGATGAGATGGTTAAATACTTCAAACTTGGTATCAGATCAGGCAAATGTCCTGGATAACGAGCTTGGCCATGAAAATGAATCAGACCCACACAAGAGGAGGTGTGTTGAGAATATAATTAATAAATAAAAGTATATTCTCTCTAAAATCGTAAGCTTTTAAATGAGATGGTTATAGTACTTCAGCAATATCCATAACTTTTAGGGATATGATTAGGAGGGTGTTTGGATTGGCTTTTAAGAAGTAGCTTATAAGCTAAAAGCCAAAAGCCACAAGTTGGTAATACCCAACTTTTGGCTTTTGGCTTATTTTTGTACTTTTCATGCCTAAAAGTAAGTGCTTTTAAGCACTTTTTATCATTGCCAAACACCACAAAAACTAGAAAAGTGCTTAAAAGCCAATAAGCACTTAAAATAAACCAATCCAAACACCCTCTGATTCTTTGGCTTTTCGAATTGTAAAGGAGTACACTTCCTTTCCTACCTTAATCAGGTAAGGCTAGCTCTATTTTCTGAAAAAAGAGGCACATGTTCATTTTGCTGAAACATGTGTAGTACCTTCATAAATGCCCATTAGACCGCAATCGAATATCTTAAATCCTAGCTAGGCTAGCATGGAACACCATGAAGATGTGGCATGCGTTATATGTTACTTCTCTTTTATGTTTGATATTCTATTAAAGGTTTTGTCCTTTATTCGTAATTTCACATTCATCCGTGGATGCTATGCCAATGTCTTGAGTGTATGTGCTGATTTCTAACTGGAGCTTTGAGTTTTCCTTCTTTATTCTTACAATACCATGAAAAAATATATCTTCTGGGTTAGTTAAGGAACTTTCTGTTGTTTAGATGTGATATCCTATTTCGTTAGTGGATTAATTGAGAAATGAAATGACTGGAATGTCCTCACTCAAGTCCTCTATGGCTGTATCCCCCACTTTTGAAGAAGTAGATACTTGTCTTTTTCACCTGTCAGTGTCACATCATTTAGTCTTCAGTGTTGAACATTTGTGGATTGATAAAATCTTGTATATCTTGGTAGGGAAGAATGAGGATCCTTTTTCTTGTATGTGGCTAAACCTTCTAATATAGTCTAGCTCATGTTAGCACGTGTTTCTCATGCTTCTTCTGTAGATGCTCACTAATTTTGGGCATGTAATAGTTAGCTGTGGCATTCGTGTTCTGTTTTCAGCAGAATCTGATCATTCATATTTCCTCATGTATACTCCTTCCTTATCCTTTTCAGGATGCATATTACATTTATCCAGCAAGCAAGGCAATTCCAAACTACCACCGTGAACAAATATCTTAGTACGGTGAAAAAAGAATCCAGCAAAAATATCAGGAATCGCCCTCTCTTATCTGCAGAGAAGAAGCAGTTAGATGAGCATTTCCGTGCCATGCGTGAACGTGTCAATTTATTTTCCTCAACTGAGGAGGAATTTTGTGGCAAGCACATAAGGTTTATATCAAGTTCAGAAAATGAGAGCAGTGATGATGATCAAGATGAAAGTGCTGCACCTAGCCAGTGCAAATTCCCAGCTGGAAACACCAAAAGTTCGGACAGATCAACCACCTGTCCTTACCCATCAGCTTCTGAAGAAATGATGCGGCTGGGTTTGAAAGCTGAAGTTGAGGTTAGCCCGCATACTGCTAGTGGCAGTGATAGATACAGTAAGGATACTGGGCAATCCAAGAGTAAAAGAAAACTTGATGATGTTCAGAGTTCCATGGCTTTACCCAAAAAAGCACCCAAAAGAGATGTGGTTCAGGCAGAGCTTCTTACTCGCAGGAATAAAAAGGCATCAAAACTTTCTCAGATGTGGAATCAAGACTCCAATGGTTCAAATGATTTTTCGCATGGTGATGATTCAATTAAGATGTTCATTAACACTTGGAAGGAGGCATGTCAGACAAACAGTGTAGATGAGGTACAGCTATGCAGTTGCTTCTTATCTAGCAGAGAATGAGCTTATCATACATCTCGTTGAAATGATACTGTAGCTGGCCGACTTTCTATATCGGATTGCTGTTAACATTTCTCCACTTTCCTAAAAAGAAAACTTATTTAAAATTAAAGACGTGTATCATATTTACTACAAAAGAGGTTTACAGTATCCACTTTTTATACCTAATTCTTTGGAAAGTTAAACTTTATCCAGAGGAAAGTAGCGTCCATCTTCTTTTGCAGTGGATGGTGAAGGCAGATCTGAACTTTGTTCAACCTCTTCAACCTCCCTTTTGTTATGCCTTATACAGTGAAGATCTATTAACCAACTAGGGTGTTGGGGGATTGAAAAAACCAGTGAGAAAAATCTAGAAGATTGTGCCAGCTTGTGTGTTGGGTCTTGTGGAAGGAAAGAGATGCGAGATGTTTTGAAGGGAAATCGAAGATTATTCAGAAGATCAACTTCATGTGTTTATGGGTTTTGGCTTTGTTGTGTAAATTACTGGAGGTTAAAGATGAAGACAGCATGCTAGAGTTCATCGACTCATTACAGGAACAGGATGTTTTATAGGAGGAAACCTAATCCTTTTGTTCTTGTGTAGAAGGGTTTCAAAAATTGTAATCTTCCTGGTTCCGTCTTAGTGCCAGGTTTATAATTTGTGCTATAATACATGCTTTATGTGTTAAAAAAAAAGTATGCATGTTCTTTTCATGTCAACTTTTATTTCTTTGTTTGCCTCTTGCAATATTGTCAAATTATTTAGCTAATAGCTACTGCATTTTTTCTTTTTTGGCGCTCTTAAGCACCTATTTTTGGTGTTTGGTCTATGCTTCAGATGCTGACAGTCAACAATCCTACACACATGCTGATTTTCTGTCAGTTTTTCTGTGTTTTAGGTTTTTCAGAGGATGCTTCAGTTCTATAAGGCAAGGAAAAAAACTAAAGTGACAAGATTGTTTTCATCATATCCGTTTTGTGGATTGCTTCAAGTTGCTGTAAGTTTACAGAGTATTTTGATAATTAATTAGCCATAAGTCACCTGAGTACTTTTTTTTTTCCTTATCAAAAAAATCCCGCTTCATGAGTAAACCTATCTCAATTCAGGACATCTTCAATACTCTTTTATGACAGGCATTCGTTGGTTGCCTTTTTTTTAGCTCTTGAAATCATCAATTAAGTATGAAATTTTTACACATCAGCTAGAAGTAAAGTAGGACTTTGCATTCTTCTTTTATATTTATAATGCAAGTGTTTGATTGATCTTCTGCAAGACTTCCTGTGGACTTGAAATGGGCCCATCTCCATTGAGTTCATTCTACGGCACACTTCGTTTCTTTGAAATACTCTGTTGAACTTCTTACCAAGGATATCTTTATTGAAAAAACAGGGAACTACATTTCCTTCGGCAAACTCCTCAAACATGTGTTGCTTTCTTCTGTATAAAAGCGCACACTTTGTTAATTGCTCTCTAAAGCCCAGCATGAGCTTTAAACAACTTGTCCAAGTCATAAATGCACTTCGGTTAATGCCTCATAGTTTCTAGAATCCATTTTTGCTGTTTTCTCTAGTATATTTTTGTCTGGAATGGAAAAAAGGTTTGCTGAATCCTTTATCTTGCTGCGAGGAATGGTTATAAAGCAGTTTTTCAGGGACAGATATTGCTCTTTCGGTGATGTATTTTTGACCCTTTATCTTTTCCTTGTTTTCATTTCTAATTGTGATTTTACTTGATTTTGAACTGAAGGTGTAGGAAGAATCTCTATGTTTCTTTAAGAAATTCACATTACATGCCTTTTTGATCCATCACATTACATGTCTTTTGTTGATCCATCACATATTCACATTACATGTCTTATGTTGCCTCAACGGTTATATTCTGACGTATATCTTTTCGGTGTATTGCATATTTTTAATAAACAAATAAATGCAGTTATTCTCAAACGACTTAAGCTTTTAGATGATGCGATTCAAACAATTCCACAGTGTCAGTGCAAGCAGAGATCTTGCATTTTAGTTTTACCGCCAATAGTCCAACAAAAATATTTTCACATGCTTGAACCAAGACAATAATTAGGCCTGCTTGTGAGGGACATGTTGGAGAGCTCTATAACAGTTTAAACTTTTAGGTTGTGTCTATATGATTCAGTGGGTGTATTGTTTGAACCTCCACTCTAACATGCACCGTTATTCTAGATAACTTCCCTTCATTTTGTACCTAATGTTCTTGTACTTATGTGAATTTAATGACTACCTTCTAGACTGAAAATCATTTTCTTAATTTGAGTGTGATGACTTTGCAGGTTACATCTATTAAACGTGGAATGTGGGACACTTTGTATGATAAACTCCAAATATTTCACCAATATGAAGAGACCAATAGAGGCACTGAAAATTGTGCTGACTCCATCTGCATTGAGGTTGAGTCACCTGAAAGGGATGTTACCAAGCACTCCGAGAAGCTCTTGGTGTGTGAAAATGGTGAGTTGTACACCGTTGAGGTTTTTATTTTGCCTGCAAGGTGTTACAACTTTTTGTCATTTTTCTTTTTTGAAAAGGTAAATAAATTTATTAACAATTCCTGAGAACTTTTATACAAGTTGTATACCAAAAAAAAGAAAAAAGAACCTACACATAATATGGTTCTCTACAGAGGAGATCCAATCCTCTATACAAATAGGGACCTCAAGAGTACACCAAAAGTAAACTAGAAACTAGAGACTGTTTTGCAATTTTACGAAATCTTGTTCCACCCCTTCAAATGCCCTCCTATTTCTCTCTTCCAAATAACCCACATGATTGCTAAGGGAGTATTGTCATTTCTCTCTTCAACTTCTTGTATGTAACTCACATACTCCTTCAGCCAATACTTGGAAAAGAAAAGGGAATAGAAGTCTAAGGTGCTTTGAAATCTATAAATGGCTAGCCTGCTTCAATTGGCTGCAGATCAACAGATTTACATAAGATAATGCATGATTCTCCTAGATTGATACAATGTTTTGAATAGCTTTGCAAAGAGCAAGGCCCATTCCCGTTATTGTGTTATTGGATATTGAACCCTCCTGATTGTATAATCCACACTCCAGAAACCCAACCCTGTGTGTGGAGGGGGTTAAAGTCTCCCACACTGGTTGAGGGAATGTATTGGCTCTTTATGTGGTCTTGGGCAAGTATCTCCTTATGAGCTAGCTTTTGAGGTTGAGTTAGGCTCAAGGTCCATTTTCTTTACATGGTACCTGTGCAGGCAAGAGGTCTTGGGAGTCTTGCGTCCATGCAAGAAGCAAAATAATATTTCCACATGCTCGGCCCTGTGAAAGAATTAGACCCACATGTGAGGGGACATGTTAAATCATAAGTAAATATAGTAATTAAAAGTATGCTCTCTCTAAGAGATTAAGTTTTTAGATGTGAACAAAATTGTTTTAACTACTTTCTCTCTAAAAAAGTAGTCTTTCAACTTATAATAATTCAGCATAACTTTCAACTCTTCATACTGCTAATGAAATAGTATCTAAGCTTTGTTTCTTCAAGATTATGCTTTTGGCTTTCCTTTTCACCTCTTCTCCACTGGAAAGCTAACCCTTCTATTGTTTTTTTTAAGTAGGTGTCACTATTGAGGACATACATAGTAAAATTTCTATGTATTTTGAGGGTGATGATGATGCCTTGTCCTTTGCAAGTTCATACCATGAGAAGTTCTTCTTCCTGTTGAATAAGTTTTACAAGCTTGAATCTTGGTTGACAGAGCAGTTTTCTGTGAAGCATTTTGAGTCACTTGGTCATGGGAATATCTTGCCCTTCTTAGAGAAAAATATGCATTTGCTTAGTCATGTTTTGCCAAGGTTCTTAACAAATGACATGCATGAGAAGCCTCCTCTGGAACCCTCAATGTTTGATTGTCAGTTTGATCTATTGTTATCACAGGCTTCACAGTGTTTATGGGAGAACGAAAAAGTAGACAAACGAAGGATTGGTGAGTTACTAATGAGGCAATTCCCTTTAGTCTGTTTAAAAGTAGCTGGAAGTGACGTAATGATAGATATAGAGGGTTTTGTGAAGGCAAAGAAAGGCAACTTGACTTTAAAATCTGTTGTGTTCTCTGAAACATTGCTCAAGGAATATACATTTGGTAGAAATAATGAAAATATATTAAATAGATCTGGTTTGGAGAATGATGTAGGTTATACAGATCGTCTAGTGATGTCAAAAGATGCCATAAAGGTCTTGATCAGTGCTCCAATGTTGATAGATCTGAACTTGTGGTCACATTGGGACATGGTATTTGCTTCTTCTCTTGGTTCTCTTGTGGGTTGGCTGTTAAATGATGTAAAAACCGAAGAATTGTTGTGTTTGGTAACCGCATGCGGAAAGGTTGTCCGTGTTGATCATTCAGCCACCATTGATTCTTTTGTAAACGTATTTCTACAAGGAAATTCTTTTGATACGGCTGTCAAACTGTTATCTTTGTTGGTTTTATATGGTGGTGAAAAAAACGTTCCTAATTCACTCTTAAAATGCCATGCACGTCAGGCATTTGAAGTTTTGATTAGAAATTATGAGGAAATAAAATTACATGGCAATCAGGACTCCCTCAAGCATGACATATCTCTGTGCAAACAGCTCATACCTGATAAAACTACATCGACTATAAATAACAAGTTATTGAGGAAGGATAGTGTTGCTAGCATTGTGACCTTTGGATCGAGATTTGTTCTCGACTGTCTGGGATATCTGCCTGTTGAGTTTTGCCATTTTGCTGCAGACATCTTGCTTACAGGGGTGCAGCCATTTGTCAAAGATGCTCCTTCAGCTATCTTAGGTGAATGTGAACGGATAGAGCAGCGTCTTATGCTTCATCGAGTTGGAATGTCTCTGGGCATTGTGGAGTGGATTGAAGATAAACACAAATTAAGTGCCTGTTCTACCACTAACTTGTTAATGCCTTTTGGATCAACATGCTTGAAAGTCACAGAGCTTGATTTCAGCAACAAGTCAACCTTCATGCAAGAATCAAACAAATATCCCTTGTCTAGAAATGAAATTAGCCTCTCCCAAGATCCAATGCAGCAAAATGAAAATCGAGATGCCAGTTGCTCTGCAGGTGTTATAACCTGTGTTCATCCTGATAATTTGGCTGATAGTGCCACACAGCACTCATGTGAGCTTGAGAATTCCGCTGCCAGGGTTATTGAATCTATTCAGCGACAAGAATTTGGTCTGCAGCCTGATATTTCACTAGTTGAAAGTGCAATGTTGAATAAGCAGCATGCTCGCCTGGGGAGAGCACTCCATTGTCTTTCGCAGGAGCTATATTCTCAGGATTCACATTTTATCCTAGAGTTGGTCAGTATACCTCCTTCTAGTCTTATCTGTTAAGTGTTTACCTTATTGTATCCCAGTTCATTTATATCTGGCTCATTCTAGTGTTGGTTGTGTTTGTAAACTCACCATTCAGTGTGGAAAAAGATGGAGGACTTTAATGTGGATTTGTGATACAAAGGTTTATCTTGAGTTGGTGAGTTGGAAAAAAAGTTGCAATGAATTAGATCAACAGATAGACAGCTATACAATACTAAAATGAAAGTTATTTTAAAAAAACAGTACCTAAAAGTTTGTAGAGTAGCTGTAAGAAGATAGGCATGGCAGAAAGGTGGAGGGCCATCAGGAAAACAAGGACATTCGATGCCTCTAGCAAGTAATCAAAGGTGTATTAAATCAGACAACAGGGATTTTAGTCGATGGAGGAATTGTGTAAATGACGACCTCTGTAGCCCATGCTTCTAGCTGCTCTATATTTCTTACCAATATCAACCAAGGAAATCAAGGGCACATTCTATGCCTTTTCCTTGTAATGCTGGGGTGCAGTAGAATCTGCGACAAGGTTTCAATCAGATGGAAGGAATAACTTAATAATATGCATATTGCAACTTCTAGTCTTGTTAGTAATTGGATTTAATTTCCCCGAAGAGTTCCTATTCCCCAGGAACTATTAGAATGTCTTAGCTTGCAATGAGTATGAGGTTATTGTTATGGGCTTTTTTCGTCACTGGGTTTTCTTCTGATAGGAACTCTAAAACTTTGTTTCTGCTGAAGCATTTTATTAGACGGAGTGCTTTGTGCCTAAGCTGCCAAAAGGATATAACTGATTGCTCTTTTTACAATGGTACATTGATTCAGGTTCAGAATGCTGATGATAATATCTACCCCGAGGATGTCGAACCCACATTGACTTTCATTCTTCAGGATAAAGGCATTATAGTTCTAAACAATGAGCGTGGTTTTTCTGCTGATAACATCAGAGCTCTCTGTGATGTCGGGAATTCTACTAAGAAAGGACGTAATGCTGGATATATTGGGAAGAAAGGCATCGGTTTTAAATCAGTATTTCGGGTAATATACATAAATATGTCCGCTAAATTTCATTTAGTTCCTTATATTTAGAGAATATGCTTTTACTTTCTGTTAGTTGCACCTTCATGCTGGATAATTGAGAGTTAGCAATCTATTTCCTTATCAAAAGAGAGTTAGCAATCATTTTTTCAGTGCATTAAAGGTTTTACTACTAAACTTCTAAGGATCAGAAACCCCCTTTTTGGTATTGGAGTTTTTTTCTTTGTTGGTAAGCTAGGAGATGGCTAACTTTAAGTCACCCCTACTTGGTATGTTATTAAAGAATAAATGGAAGTTAGATTAACATCATTCCACAGGCACGTTAAATTTTAAGTAGTTATGAGATTGAAGTTTTGCCCCTAATGAAATATGAGCCCAAACAATATAAAGCAGCTCTAGAAATTGTACCTTTAATGATAGTTATATCTACATACACACTATCCTTTGAAACTGCAATATTTTGTAACTCGGAGGAGATGGATGATAGGCAGAGGTGGATGGAGCCTTTGAACAATGGTTCACTTGAACCCAGTATTTTCAACTTCAAATATATGGGGGTGTGTGGAAAATCACTAAATTTAACAAATATTCAATTTTGAACTTTTAATTTCAGCAGTACAACAAGTTAAGTGCTAAGAACCTTAAAAGTTGAATCAATCAAGTTTAGCTTACCCTAATTTTTATTTTGTTTTTACAGGTCACTGATGCTCCAGAAATTCATTCTAATGGCTTCCATATTAAGTTTGATATAACTAATGGCCAGATAGGTTTTGTTTTACCAACTATTGTTCCTCCTTGTGACATTGACTTCTATACCAGATTGGCCTCTTCAGGTTCTTATTGCAATCATTGGAATACATGCATAGTGCTTCCCTTCAGATCAAATCTCTTGGAACGGTCCGGCGAAGAGAACATTATGTCAATGTTTGCTGATCTTCATCCATCTTTGCTGCTTTTTCTTCATCGTCTTCACTGTATCAAATTCCGAAATATGCTTAGTGATTCTACTGTTGTTATGAGGAAAGAAGCTGTGGGAAATGGTATCATTAAGGTTTCCTTCGGAGAGGAGAAATTGACTTGTTTTGTGGTATCCCAGAAATTGCGGGCTGACACTATTCGTCCTGATACCCCAACAACAGAAATCTCCATAGCGTTTACGTTGCAGGAAACACTTGATGGAAGCTACAACCCACAACTGGACCAACAACCAGTTTTTTCATTCCTTCCTCTGAGAAAGTACGGCCTGAAGTTTATACTTCAGGCTGATTTTGTACTCCCTTCATCCAGGGAAGAAGTTGATGGTGATAGTCCTTGGAACCAGTGGTTGTTGTCAGAGTTCCCTGGCTTGTTTGTTAGTGCAGAGAGGTCCTTTTGTGATCTGCCGTGTTTTAAGGATAATCCAGCAAAAGGTGTTACAGCTTATATGAGCTTTGTTCCCCTTCTAGGGGAGGCTCTTGGTTTCTTTTCTAGTCTTCCTCGGATGATCCTTTCTAGATTACGCACGTCAAACTGCTTGATAATAGAAGGTATGGATGATGAGTGGGTTCCTCCATGTAAAGTTTTGAGAAATTGGACCCAAGAGGCTCGTAACCTTTTTCCTGATAGTTTGCTTCGCAAGCATCTTGCTGTTGGCTTCTTGCATAAAGATATAGTTCTGCCAGATTTATTAGCCAGGGCTCTAGGAATTGAGGAATATGGACTCAAAGTTCTACTTCAGGTTGCAAATTCTTTATGCTCTTCGGGCGATGGTCTAAAGTCAATGGGTTTGGAATGGTTATGTATGTGGTTAAATGCGTTTTTTACAATGTCATCAAATGGAATAAACTCAGCAGATTTTGGGATTGAATCGCATCTCATGAAGGAACTCAAGAAAATTCCGTTTATTCCTCTTTCAGATGGTAGATATGGATCACTGGATGAAGGTGCAGTTTGGTTGCATGTTGATTCTATGGGTACTGCAACTAATGATGAGTGTTCACCAGAAACTTTCTCAATATTGTATTCATCTCTTAGGACTGTGAGTCCTGCACTTCTTTCTGCGGCTGCTGCTCTTGGCACGTCATGCTCCGAATCATCAATAGTAGATAATGTTACCAGAATGCTGTACAGAGTTGGTGTCCAACGTTTATCGGCACATCAAATATTAAAGATGCATATTCTACCATTTCTCTACAGAGAGCAAAATGAACAAGGACATAAAGAAACAATGACAGAATATCTTGCCTTCTTGATGTTGCACTTACAGTCCAGTTGCCCTGACTGTCAGTCAGAAAAGGACCAAATTATCGGTGAAGTGCGCGACAATGCTTTCATATTGACAAATCATGGTTGCAAACGTCTTGTTGAGTTTCCTATCCATTTCAGCAAGGAATTTGGAAATCCCATTGATATGAGTAGATTAATACATGGATTAGATCTTGAATGGCTTGAGATTGATGATATATTCTTGAAACATCCAATCAATAAATCTTTACCTGGAGGTTTATTAAAGTGGAGAAAGTTTTTCCAGGAAATTGGAATCACTGATTTTGTACGAGTTCTTCAAGTGGAGAAAAGTATTTCTGATGTATGCTCTGTTTCCATGAATGCAACATGGGATAAAGATTTGATTTCCAAAGGGTCAATTGCAAAAGATTGGGTGTCTGAAGAGTTTGTCCATTTGCTGTCACGATTATCTTCAGCACGTGACAAGGAAAAAAGCAAGTACGTCTTGGAGGTGCTTGATAGTTTGTGGGATGAATATTTCTGTGACAAGGTTACTGGTTTCTATTTCAGTTCCACAGGAGAAAGGAAATTATTTGACTCTTCATTCACCAGAATCCTCCATGATGTTCTCTGGTTAGCATCACGTATGGATAATGAGCTCCACTGTCCAATGGATTTATTCCATGATTGTGAGGCTGTGCGCTCAATTTTTGGCGACAATGCTCCTTATGCCATTCCAAAGGTCTGTCTGATCTTAACGAACTTTGATGTAGTGATATTAATCAGAACACCTTCGTACTTTTTGTTGGTGTAAACCCCTACCCCTCCCTAACAGGGAAAGAACCAAAAAGAGAAACAAGAAAGTTTGACTTCATGCGTGTTTTACTGGATGTTAGGACTGGTCTAAACCATGGGTCTTGTGTGTTACTTGAAGTAGTTAATTAACCTGGTAGTTTCATGTCAATAAACATTTGTATGAGGATCTTCGCCTAGTAATTTGGCTTGTCCATGATTTTTGTGCAAGAATCTAGTGATCACAGTGTAGTCTGTATTAAAAATATGATGTGGCTGCTTTTTTCATGCCTCATTCTGGTACAGCAAACTACTTCTTCTTATTTATGCAGTATTTTTACTGTGGTAGGACCCCAAGGTGTGGGATAAGACTGGGTATATTTGTTGTTGTTGTATTGTGGTAGGAAACTGACCAAGTGGTCAGCTCAAATCCGATCTGGTTTATCTATTTATTTAAAATTTAGTTAGTTCTACTGAGGAGTTTCACTATGTCAGCCTTCTTTTAGGTTTTAATTTTCTCAAGAACTGTATATGTTAGAAGCAAGTGTGGGTGGATTTGACTTTCAGGAGAAGCTTGAATTTATTCTGCTTGTGATTTGTTCATTTACGTTCAGTCTTGTTCTTGTTTGAGCCAACATGTTCTTGTTGAAAAGACCTTTCTTCTTTGTTGGCTTCGTTATTCTTTCAATTTGCTATTTGTAACCATTTTTATTGTTTTTGGTTATTCTCCATGATATTTTTGGTAGTGGCTTAATGCTCTTCTGTTGTGAAACAGGTGAGAAGCGAAAAGTTGGTAACAGCTCTTGGCTTGAAAACACAAGTTACAGTTGATGACACTTTAGCAATTCTTAAAGTTTGGAGAGCTAAAGTACCTTTGAGCGCTAGGTAATTGATCTTCCTCTGCAGAAACGTGTGAAATCAGCTAAATGCTAATTTTTTTCATTTATCGGAACAAAAATAGGGTTTCAGCATTTCTTTTCCTGTGGAGAATTATGAATTAGTCAAGGCTCAAGTGATCCATAATGCAATAGTTGGTCTTATGTATTTACATACTGAAGTTGGTGGATTGGGTCTGGTAACTGGTTTATATGATGTTCATGTTGTTTAATATCTTTGTTTAGGGCAAAAAACGCTAGTCATTGTCATTAAGGTGGTTGCTTTGCTAGAGTCATGTTTATGCCTTTTCCCCATTGTTGACTGGTTATAGTATAAAAAATTTAATAGTCCTACTGAGTTTTTTTAATTTTTCAAATCAACTGATAGAAAGATCCAACGTCATTAATTGTCAGGTACCACCTAGCCATAACATGTCCCCTTGTAATATTCCAGCTTCTTGAATGCATAAAAAGTAGGAACTTTTAGAGGTGTCAGGGTTTCCTTCATTGTGAGCTGCTATTTCTCATCATTATTTTGATGTTTCATGCTTATCCATCGCTCTTTTTTTCAGTTTATCACAAATGTCAAAGTTCTACACTTTCATCTGGAGTAGGATGAGTACTTCAGAGAGAAAACTGGTTGAAGAATTACGCGATGGACCTTTTGTGTTTGTCCCTTGTAAGTTGGTTGCTTCACATGAAGATGTTGTGCCTGGTGTTCTTTTGTCATCTAAAGAAGTCTTTTGGCATGATTCAACTGGTTCGGTGGACCAAGTGAAGATGGCATGCCCGGAATTTGATCTACGTTCAGTTCAGCACCCTTTCACCGAAATGTTATGTAGCATGTATCCAGCCCTTCATGACTTTTTTGTGAAAGAATGTGGAGTGGATGAGCTCCCTCATTTCCATGGATATCTTCAAATATTGCTACACTTGTCAGCTGCTGCTTTACCGTCACAAGCAGCTAAGAATGTAAGCTATCTTTGTTGCTAAAAACTTCCATCGTGATAGTTGATGAATGATTTTGATGCTAATGAAACCATTTTCTGCTGAATATCTTGGCTTAAGAGTGGATTTGATACTTGTTTTTTCAGGTCTTTCATATATTTCTCAAGTGGGTTGATGAACTAAATTCAGGATCTTTGAAATATGAAGATATTGGTTTCTTGAAAGAACGTCTTTTAACGATGGATTATCTGGTTCTCCCAACTGCAGAAGATAAATGGGTATCTCTGAACCCATCCTTTGGGCTCATCTGTTGGTGTGATGATGATGAGTTGAAGAAGGAATTTAAGTATTTTGATAATATTACGTTTCTCTACTTTGGGCAACTCAATGATGAGGAGAAGGAGATTCTCCGAACAAAAGTTTCAATGTTCATGCACAAATTAAGCATTCCTTCTCTATCAGAGGTAAGCTAGATTACACTTCCCTCCCTTTGCTTTTGTCTGCATGCATATATAGGAGAAAGGCTTGCTGTTTCTGGAAGAGTCGATCTAAGATGCCCACTCGGAATAATTAGGCCCCACTTATTCAACAACAACAACAACAAACCCAGTGTAATCCCATCCACAAGTGGAGTCTGGGGGGGTAATGCGTACGCAAACCTTACCCCTACCTTGTGAAGGTAGAGAGGTTGTTTCCGGTAGAGCCTCACTTATTCGTCAAAGAAAGTTAAATTTTTGAAACGTTAAAGTTTTCTCTAATTTTTTGACCAATACTTGCTTAAATACGATAAAACTTCACTCTCGTCTTAATACCTGTGCCTAGTCATATTAAGACGCTTAAATTGGGACAGACTGAGTAACATGACTTTCAGGTCAATTTAAGACATTTTGTATGTGCTCTTTTGCAGGTTGTAACTCGTGAAGCAATATATTATGGTCCAACAGACTCTAGCTTGGCAGCTTCAGTAGTTAACTGGGCTCTTCCATATGCTCAACGCTATATTTATAACGTTCATCCAGACAAGTATTTGCAGCTCAGTCACTCTGGATTTCAGAACCTAAAATGCCTACAGATTGTTGTTGTAGAAAAGTTGTTCTACAGGAACGTTATAAAAAGCTCTCACATAGCATCGAAGAAACGGTTTGAATGCAGTTGTCTACTAGAGGTATTCGCATCTATGGGTTCTTACATCCATATAGTGCTAATACTTGAGATATTTCTGAAAAAAGCTCTATTTGAATTTCCATTAAACTGTTTATGAAAAAGCATTGCTAATATATTGGTCAGGTTGATGTATAATAAATGTAAGACCTTTTCCTATGTAGTCCAAAAACGTAACACTTCTATATAGCGATGTACAATTCTTGAGTTATATCTCCTTTGTGTTTTTTGCTTGTTCTTCTTCAATTCCCAGATTTTATAAGTGTGAATATTTCATGAACTTACAAAACATGCCCGATATATATTCTTTTTCCGTTTCCCAGTCTTGTTCATGGAGATCTAACATTATTAAGAATGTGTAGATATGCTTATTAAGAATGTGTAGATATGCTTACTTTTTGTTATGTCAACTTGTATCTCTGCCCAAGTCTTTGTTAGTGAAATCTTATTCCTTATATATGTATATATAATTTATTTATTTTTACTCTGTGACAGGGAAACATTTTGTATGCAACTCGAGAATCAGATTTTCACTCAGTGTTCTTGGAGCTTTCTCGTTTGTTCTCTTCTGGAACTTCCGACTTGCATTTGGCAAACTTTCTTCATATGATCACAACTATGGCCGAATCAGGTTCCACTGAGGAGCAAACTGAGTTTTTCATTTTGAATAGCCAGAAAATGCCTAAACTTCCTGTAGGTGAATCTGTTTGGTCAATCGCATATTTTCCATCAACAGATAGTGAGAAAGGGCTGCTGATTAGTTCTTCTGGAACAATTAATGGGATTAACCCTATGAATTTCATGAAGAGACCTGGAATCAACTCAAACTGGCCACCTACAGACTGGAAAACTGCTCCTGGTAGTGTAACGAAGACACAGGCGGCCAGTGGCATCCAAGCGAAAGAGGAGGGGGCTGTGGAAGAAGTTGTAATTAAAACATGTGCACTGGCACCAACTGAGATCACTTGTGTGGAGAATGCGGACAATGATCCAGCATCAGCTGCAGCTGTACTAGGTTCACAAGATGCTGATCATGTGTGTAATGTACTTGTACCTGGTACTGTGGAAGTGGCATTTGATCCTCTTCATCCCACGACTACACCACATGACTCGAAAAATAGTTCATCTGATGTGACAGAAAGAGATCAGCTGTATGTAGGCACAACTGACCCACAACAGGCAATGCTAACTGGCAGGCACGGAGAATTTGTTGCTTTCAAATACTTTGTGGGGAAACTCGGTGAGCCTTTTGTAAAATGGGTCAATGAAACCAATGAGACGGGGCTTCCCTATGACCTTGTTGTGGGAGATGACGAATACATAGAAGTAAAGGCAACTAGATCGGCAAGAAAGGATTGGTTCCACATTACCTTGAGGGAATGGCAGTTTGCAGTTGAGAAAGGTAAATCTTTTAGCATTGCCCATGTTGTATTATTGCCCAATGATTCAGCGGCAGTGACAGTATACAAAAACCCAATCAGACTCTGTCAGCTTGGTAAACTTCAGTTAGCTCTTTTAATGCCAAAGTCATGATACTTTTTAAGATGTACATTACATTAGGATGAGACACTTATTTCTGTTACTTCATACAATCATACAAGAAGTTATTCAACTGGACTGAAGTATAAGGAGATGACAGAGAATATGGTTTGAAATGACTAGGCCTTCATTTCGGCTGCCTGCTGAGCAGCGCGTCCTTTTGATAGAGCTCATTTAAGAATTTGCACTATATATTGGCCTTATATTGTCGAGAAGCTTGAGCTGGACCCCGGGCACCAATAATTCCGGCAAACTGCTTCCTGTATACTGTAAAGTCTCATTTTGGAAATGACAGCTGATAGCATAATGTATAGGAAGATGTTCCTTGTAATTATATTCTTAATTACATCATTGATTGAACTAAAATTGGTTTACCAGATTGCTGATGGCGAATACAAATTGAGCATATTGTGAATTGTGCCAACAAATTGGGCAGTATTATTCTCTCTTATAAATTGTGAAAATTTGTAATCTATGCAATTTGTCTTGTCAGTTGATCAAATATTTGATTTCCCTCACCATTTTTGAGCCAATCTCCCAACCTTTTGTATTGAAACTCTTATCTAATGATAATCAGATAGTACAGATTTAACTCATTTAGAAGGATGTGATGATCAAGGCAATGCTTTATAGAAGGCGGAAATCTGTCTTACAAGCATGTACTGGAATCTATCTTTTTCACTATTGTTGTGCTTATGCTTTCCTTGAGCTGAAAGTCTATCGGAAACCGTCGAGGTAGTATTAAGTATATTAATGTTATGTATTCTTTTTTGCATGTATTGTTTATCTCATAGCAGGTGGACTTAAACTACTCTTTCAGAATGGTGGTATTTAGTAATCCTATAGCTTTTTGCCTTCATCACTAGACTTTGGTTTTCTATTAAGTTTTGAATGACTTTCTAGTCAGATCATTTCAACTTTATTCAGAGATGGACAAGTTTCTCTATTGAGATAGGTAAGCATCAGCAGAAGAACTAAATGTATCTTGATAGGCAAGGATAAGTTTTAGAATAGATAGCTCACAAAGACAAGTTAAAACTAATAGTACACATGTGGATCTACCTTTAACCACCCCAAAATTTTGTGAAAGATGAAATTCATAAGATTATTATTTGCTTGGCATACTGACCCAAGTGTTTAATAGGTCTGTTGAGATGAAATTAGATCAAACACATTAAACATATACTACTCGAAATTCAGCTAGTTTGTTAGACCTTTGATCTAGCATTACTCTCTTAGAAAAAAGTCTCGTACTTGTCCTTGACCCCCTGAAGGAGTTCCACTTTGAGGGTACCTTAAACCATACTGAAAAGTTGAAGGGTGATTTGGATATTTTCTCGAAGAATTTTGAACGAGTCAATTTGCTAATGGCAAGGATATAAATGAATTAAAAGTGTAATGTCCCATGTACAAGTTAATTTCGGATAATACAGGGCAGATTTGGTCCCTTTTTCCCACTCCAGATTTGGACCTATTCCAAAATGGAAATCGTGTTATATGTATTAGGATGCATTTTGTATCTTTTTGTGTTAAACCTTTTTTTAAAAATATTTTTGTTTCAACAAAACAGCAGTGGCTCATTTTCGTAATCCTATTAAATTGGTTATTCCATAAAAACAGCTACCGGTTATTTTCCTAGGACCCGAATAGCCAGCAAATTCTAAAAAACAAAGTTGGGCATCATTATAGATGTCATGGGCGGCTTTCCTGCCATGTCCCATGACTCTTTGGACGCGCCCCGTGGTGTCCTGGCAAGCCTTCCAACGCCTAGCGCCACGGACGACCCAGTGGTCTTGGCTGCGCCAAGTGACAAGCGCGCCCTCGCCAACGTCCAGCCGCAAGTAGCTGCCAACGACGCTGTGCGCGCAGATCGTGATGCTAAAGACAATGTTGCTGACAACGGACTTGTTTCTACCTCGTAGAAAACTAAGTCCTTTTCATTGTAAATATAGAGTAGTTTTAAACCATGTATTTCCATTATTATTCTATAGCTTATTTAGGCCAAGTTTGTAACTTTGGTTTATTTTTTTTAAGTATTATTAGGGGGATCAAGCAATCAAAACTTTCTAGCAAGCAAACAATTCTCTGTACTGGTGTCTCTCCCCCTCGACACTGTGTTGCCTTTCTGTATAGCTTTCATTAATGCAATCAAACTTTCTTTCAATTCTCATTTTTGTTCTCTCAATTGCTCTTGACATTGGTTTTTCCGTATGACACTAACAATCTCGTCTAGCATACGGAGGGGACCTTAGTTGGTGGACAACAACTGCACTGACATCAGTTTCTTAGCCCTACGTCGCCCTTCCAAGGAATCTCAGGAAGGCGCCACGTAACAGTTGGTATCAGAGCCTAGGCTCGACATCGGACGAGGGAACACATTGCCATTACCACCATTTCTGACCATGGTGAATCATGGGGACCGCATTGCGGCCCTTGAAGAGACGGTTGACGTATTACGGTCCTTCGTGGATACGGTGCCTGAACTAAGAACCAGCCTAGTGCAAAGGTTGGACGACCTGGACAGCACAATGCTCCAGGCCGAAGTTGACATAGAAAACATCAATCGCGACTTTGAAGGAGACCAGCAAACGGCAACCACAAAAGCAGCTGAATTTTTTGTTAAATTCGAGGGCCTCCAACAGGAGCGTGCCGAAGATTTAGCCTACAGGGCACAAGAGGCAGACAGGGTGACTGCCATGCAACAAATCATTTATAACTTGACAGGCCAGCTCAATATTGTCAATGCTGCTTTACAAGGCCTGCTTTGAGGAGGTGGAAACCAAATTGGGGGTGTTGTGAACCTCGCCCCTATGGCACAAAAACTGAAAATTCTTGAGCTAAAGCCATACAGTGGAGCTTGGAAGCTAAAGACGTGGAAAACTTCATCTTCGACATCGAGCAGTGCTTTGATGTCGTGGGAGGCCTAGAAGAAGCTAAGAAGGTAGCAACTGCTGCCATGTATTTTCAGGGTGATGCCAAACTCTGGTAGCGGGTGAAGTACGAAGCCATCAGGGCCGGTGAAGATGCTTTGGAGACATTGGCAGAACTGAAGGCAGTCATACGCCTACAGTTCTTCATCGAAAATGTTGAGTACATGCAAGGAGAAAATTATGGGAGCTCCGCCAGACCAAATCAGTGTGGGATTACGTGCGAGAATTCTCCGCGCTCATGCTGAACATACGTGGCATGGGGGACAAACACAAACTCTTCACATTCTTGGAAGAGTTAAAACCTTATGCCCGTATGGAGCTGCAAAGAAAAAAGGTCGATACCCTACCCAAGGCAATCCAAGCAGCGAAATGCCTTGGGGACTATCAAGTGGAAACTTGGAAGGATAGGCCTCAACCGCCTGTTCGAGTGGTATACAAAGGGGGCCAGCCTAGCAATGGTGTCCCTAGAAGAAGCGGGGGATATTAGAGTGCAACCAAACCTAAAGCTCCTTCCTTAGGCAGCAATAGTGTTGCGTCAAACAACAACGATTGGGGGAGAACCCCCCTTTAGGATGCCGTCATTGTGGCGGGCTACGTTGGAATAATGAATGCCCACATGCACAGATGAACGCCCACCAAGATTTTGATAATGGTACGGATGACGAAGCAGATGATACTGACCAGACCGAACCAGTAGGTGCCTTCAATGCAATTTTTGGCTCTATTTCTGAGGCATTAGCGGGAACCATTTTTGGTCTCCGTAAGAAGAAGGACCACAGCCCAACCACCAAGAAAGGGAAAAAGAAGGCGGATGAGAGGGCTCCTCCTAAACAAGAGAGGATCTTAATGTTTGTTGAGATGAAGGTAAATGGCAAGCCCATCAGGGCGATGATAGACACGGGTGATACCCGCAACTACTTAGCCTCGACTCAGGTTGAGCGCCTTGTTATAGATGTATGAAAGGGCAGAGGTCGTGTCAAGTCTATCAACTCACCTCCTCATCCAGTGGGTGGAATATCCAAATAAGTACCAGTGAAGCTTGGTCCTTATGAAGGAAAATTCAACTTGCGCGTGGTGATCATAGATGACTTCGAGTTGATAATTGGGTTGGAATTCTTGAGGCAAACCAACACCATGCCCGTACCGTATGTATACATGCTACTGATGATGGGAGCAAACAGGTCCAAGCCCTGCATTATCCCGTGCATTCCCATGAAGATGGTCGCTGAGAACATCTCGGCCTTACAG
Organism: Nicotiana paniculata; assembly: GCA_005239505.1. Lineage (NCBI taxonomy): Eukaryota > Viridiplantae > Streptophyta > Magnoliopsida > Solanales > Solanaceae > Nicotiana > Nicotiana paniculata. The sequence goes on along the minus strand of MDKI01046107.1, from coordinate 5,579 downwards.
TTGAAGAAGGGAGTCAAAAGACATGAACCGACGTTCTTGGCTACCCTATGCATTGAAAGTGTATAACGCTCCTTGGATCCCATTGCTACACCCGTGAAGGAGCTACTACTGGAATTTGAAGACGTCATTCCACAGGATATGCCAAAGCGACTCCCGCCTAGGCGCACTGTGGACCATGAGATTGAGTTGGTGCGGGGTGCGAAGCCACCCGCCCGGGCGCCTTATAGAATGTCACAACTCGAACTCACCGGGTTTCGAAGATAGTTGATGGAAATGCTAGACACGGGGATCATTGTGCCCTCCAAGTCCCCATATGGGTCCCTTGTGTTATTCCAAAAGAAACATGATGGTAGTCTACGACTCTGTGTGGATTATCGGGCTCTAAACAAAATCACTGTGAAGAACAAGTACCTTATTCCGCTCATGGAAGAATTGTTCGATAGATTGGGTGGTGCGACGGTGTTCAGCAAAATAGACCTGAAGACAGGGTATTGGCAAGTTCAGATTGCTGAGGGTGATGAACACAAACGACCTGTGTGACCAGATATGGGTCGTTCGACTTCCTGGTTATGCTATTCGGATTGACTAACGCCCCAACCACATTTTGCACCCTGATGAACCAAGTCTTCCGATAGTACATTGACGAATTTTTGGTGGTCTTCTTGGATGACATTGTGGTTTATAGCCAAACACTGGAAGAACACCTAGAGCACTTGCGGAAGGTCCTAGCACGATTGCGGGAGCACAAATTATATGTGAAGCTATCCAAGTGCTCCTTAGCTAAAAAACACATTGACTTCCTCAGACATGTCATTGAGGAATGGAGGATCAAGATGGACCAACAAAAGATTCAAGTTATCACAGATTGGCCGCCGCCTAAGGATATCCATGCCTTGAGGGAGTTCCTTGGCCTATGCAATTTCTATCGACGATTTGTGAAAACTTACTCCCTCGTCGCAGTGCCATTGATAGAACTCCTCAAGAAGGTCACGCCTTGGGATTGGGGACCCAAACGGGTGGAGGCCTTCAACGCATTAAAATCGGCTATGTCTAGTAGCCCCGTCTTGGCTCTCCCTGATTTGGACAAGCCATTCGAGGTACAAACGGATGCTTTCGACTATGATCTTAGCGGAGTCTTACTACAAGAAGGGCATCATGTAGCGTACGAGATCCAGAAGATGAAGGATACAGAGCGGCGCTATGCCGCCCACAAGAAAGAATTATTGGTTGTTGTTCATTACTTACGCCTTTGGAGGCACTATCTACTTGGAACCCTGTTCGTGGTCAAGACAGACAACACAGTTGTTAGCCATTTCATGACCCAGCTGAAACTGAATGGTCGACAGGCCAGGTGGCAAGAACTCCTAGGGGAATTTCACTTCAACTTGGAATACCGAAGTGGAAAGACTAATCATGTCGCTGATGCGCTCAGTCGGAGAGCTGACCTAGAATCGGTGTGCCTACTCGCCACCCTAAGGGGAAGCAAATTAGCCACCACTATAAAAGACCAGGTACAAGATCTACTCATCAAGGATCCTGTTGCACAGTATTTGGTTGACTTGGTAGGACAGGGCAAAACTCGCCAGTTCTACATGGAAGATGGTTTCCTGAAAGTGAAAGGGAATCGACTTTATGTTCCTAAAGGAGGAGATCTGAGAATGACTCTTCTGGCAGAATATCACAATACTCTGTGGGTCGGCCATCCCGGTGAAGAACGTACCATGGCATTACTTCGTCGTGCATATTATTGGCTTAAAATGGCTGATGACGTTTCTCAGTATGTGGGGACTTGTCTAGTATGCCAGAAGGACAAGTCAAACTGCTTGACACAATCGGGACTCTTGGAACCACTAGCTGTCCCAAAGAGGCATTGGGAAAGTGTTTCCCTGGATTTCATCACCGGATTGCCCAAGGTCGGAGATCTCACAACTATATTGGTTGTGGTGGATCGGTTTTCCAAGTATGTCACCTTTATAGCAGCCCCACAGTATGTATCATCAAAAGATACAGCTCGACTATTCTTCTCTCATGTAGTCAAATATTGGGGCCTGCCCAAAGACATCGTTAGTGATCGCGACTCACGCTTCACTAGCAACTTTTGGACCCAACTATTTAAGTGCCTCGGGTCAAAATTGAGTCATAGCTCAAGTTTTCATCCGCAATTTGATGGCCAGACTGAGCGGTTCAATGGTATATTGGAGGAATATCTCCGCCACTTTATAACCGGATCACAGAAGAATTGGGTGAAGCTTCTAGATGCTGCCCAACTGTGTTTCAATTCACAAAAGAGCTCTAATACAAATAAAATCACTTTTGAAATTGTTACCAAATAGCAACCGCTACTCCCACACACCGTGAATGCACCAAACATATCAAAATATCCACGAGCTACTAGCTTCTCAAAAGAATTGAAGCAAAATTTGGAGATATCGCGGAGCTATCTTGTCAAAGCCCAAAAGTGGATGAAGAGGCATGGTGATCAAAATCGTCACTTTGTTGAATACCAATTAGGAGACAAATTGATGGTGAAATCTCAAAGCGGTACTTTTTTCAGGGGTCCATGACCCTCGCTTATTGCAAAAATACATTGGACCCTTGTCCATTGAAAGGCGCATTGGGAAAGTTGCATACCGGGTGGATACCCCAGCTTGGTGGAAAATCTATCTCGTCTTCCATGTCAGCCTCATGAAACCTTTTCGGGAAGACACGGGGATCCTTCACTGAGCCAACTCACAATATCTAGTATCCGAGGCCCCAATTCGACCGGTAAAAGGCGTGTTGAAGCTAATCTTGATGATCGGATAATTCACGCCTCAAGGAAGGATCACCAAGAATTCTTGGTGAAATGGCAGGGTTGTGATGTAGGGGAGAATACTTGGGAGAGGGGAACAAACCTCAAAGCCAATAAGAGCCTAATTGAAGATTATCTTGCAAGTAAGGCGTCGAGGACGTCGCCAACTCAGGTGGGGGAGAATGTCATGGGCGGCTTTCCTGCCATGCCCCATGACCCCTTGGACGCGCCCCGTGACGTCCTGGCAAGCCTCCCAACACTTAGCGCCACAGACGGCCCCATGGTCTTGGCTGCGCCAAGTGACAAGCGCGCATGTGCCTCTGTCGCCCCATCGATATCCCTCGCCAGCACCAGCAGTGCCGCACACGCAGATCGTGATGCCAAAGACAATGTTGCTTACAACAGACATGTTTTTTATCTTGTAGAATACTAAGTCCTTTTCATTGTAAATATAGAGTAGTTTTATTCCATGTATTTCCATTATGATTCTCTAACTTATTTAGGTCAAGTCTTGTAACTTTGGTTTATTTTTTTTTAAGCATTATTAGGAGGGATCAAGCAATTAAAACTTTCTAGCAAACAAATAATTCTTTGTACTAGTGTCTCTCTCCCTCGACACCGTGTTGCCTTTCTGTAATAGCTTTCATTAATGCAATCAAGCTTTCTTTCAATTCTTATTTTTGTTCTCTCAATTGCTCTTGACATTGGTTTTCCCGTACGTCACTGACAATCTCGTCTAGCGTACGGAGGGGACCTTTGTTGGCGAACAACGACTGCACTGACATCAGTTGCTTAGCCTTATGTTGCCCTTCCAAGAAATTTCAGGAAGACGTCGCGTAACATAGATAATGTTGGCATAAAATCAAGAAAGTAGGCCTTTTGCCCTTTGGTTATTACCAAAAAATGGAGAAAAATACATATTGATTATATTTAGTCACAAGTATGTAGTAAAAAATTTAAAAGTTAATAACAGTTGGAATTAAACTCATAGTTTAAGAATAATTGGATTTACCAAGATATAATGCTTCGTTTCTTATTGTTCCAAGCAGACACGATATATATAGACTATAGTCAGGTTGACATATTACGTCGGAGTAGAAAAGCTGGTATTTTAATTTTTTTTTACTTTCAGATAGTAATTGGTGTCATAATTTTGGGAATGTGAAGTAGGATTTTTTTGATAGCCAATCTATTAATGGTCAGAGGCGGACGTAATATTTAAAGGTGGCAGGAACATATGAGCAAACTACGCAACAAGTGCCTCCTTCATACTCTTAATCTTAAGAGTTTCAAGTAAAATATATGATCATTTTTAACATATATATACACTTATATATTTTATTTTTTGCCGAAATTAAATTAACAGAGTCTGATGACCCCTTTTTTTAAAACATAGTTCCCGCTATGCGTACGATAAGTGTAGGTTTAAAATGGTCCTAGATTTAGTCATAAGCAATTTTGGTTCTTTAAGTTTGCTAAAAGTTAGTTTTAGTTTCCATCAAATATTTAATAAATTCTGGCTGTTGGAATTAATGATAATTGTGGAAAAAAAAATTAATCAAAAATATCTGAAAAATCCTATCAACTACCAGAAAAATGCAACATCAAAACTGAACAAGATACAAAAATAGACCAAAAATATCAGAAATTATTTTCCAAAAACTACATAAGATATAAAAATAAATAAAACATCCATAAACTACACCTGTAAATGTTAAATTTCCCCCCCATAATTTAACAGCCAAAGTTTGATAGTGAAATATTTGACGGAGACAACAAATGCTCATGTTTGTAAACTGAAGGACTAGCATCGTTTAATCGTATATTTAAGGGACTAATTTAAACTTATCCTAAACATAAGGAGCCACTTGTAAACGAATTTCTCTAGCACATCTATTCTATCTATATAGAATAGGAGAAGCAAAAGCACAATATTAAGACAAGTGACATAATCATAAAAAGCCAAATGACATTGTTAAACAAAATAAACTGCCTTTTTAACTAATTTTTTTTTTGAATTTTAATTTTTGAATTAACTGGTTACTCTACTTGAATTAATAAATAAAGATATCTTATAATTATCTATAAAAAAAACGAAAATATATGTAAAAAAAATTACTCATTCAAATAGGGGGGAAGTTTTAAAATAATTTAAAATAATATATACGCTTTATATTATATATAAAAAGAGAAGTATATAATTATATGATGCCAAATGGAAAAAATATAACACGACAAGTGTAGATTTTGAGGATAAAACTCCAACAAAGTTGGAATTTTAAAATTGTTTTAAAATAAAAACAATATTAAAAAAATTGCCAATTCAAATTGAGGAAAAGTTTTAAGTTGGAGATTTATTTAAAATAAAAAAGTAAAAAAATTTGAATTCACATTTGGGAGCAGTTATTTAAAAAAACGAAGATAAAGAAATAAAAAAATTTCAATTCTAATTGGGAGAATTTATTATACTAAAATGGTAATTTATTAAAAATTCATATGTTAATTTAATAATATTAAGTAATGGATAATACAATTAGATAATCAAGAAAAAAAAAGAAATAAATATAAATTTATGAAAAAATATAAAAATATAAGACTTATGATTAGAATTATTATGAGAAAAGGTGTACATATACACATAACTAAAATCATAATAAACAAATAGTCATAAAGGAAGAATACTAAAAACAAATCAAACGATTGCGTACACACACACACACACACACGCGCGCACACACACACACACACACACACACACACACACACACACACACATATATATATATAT